>JAWZYV010012667.1:0-305090 GCA_038373885.1 Cheiracanthium punctorium | reverse complement strand
TTGAAAAAGTGAGTAAAATAATTAATACTAGAAGAAGTTGTTAAAAAAATAAAAATGAATTAATGAAAAGATACTAAATACTCCACTTTAATATTTGCTATTTAGTAATTCATACTAGTTTTAACTTTTGATTTTTAGTTCCTTCAAAATGTCATTCTTAGGTTTTACATTCCCACTAATTCCAATTATAGAGCACACATACTTCTTACTGGGTTTCTTGTATCAATTTTTACTGTAAGGGGTGCCAAAACTCATTCTTGCACACACAGAATTTTGCTCTTAGGCCGGCCCTGCCTATAATAGATTATCTACTTTGTTGGTTTATCAGCATTTTCTAAATTCGTTCTCAAACGTGAACTGCTCACCCGTTTATTGTTCTCTTTTTCTGTGGCAGTTACGTTGCGTTCAAATTTTCATTTTAACTGGGTTAATGTGACTTGTAAATATATAATTTTGTGAATAGTGTTTAAGTTTCTATATTCTAAGTATGTTTAATTTTATGTTTAAATTTTATTTAATGAATACAATTACCAAAATGGGCCTAAATCAAATAACCGAAGGTATGTGTAACTTATGCGTATATTTTTTTTCTCTTTCTTAATTGCAATATAAAACCATAAATAATTGAACAAGTATGTAAGATATTACATATTTTTATGCTTGATCCCCCCCCACACCACCACCACGAATCTGGATGAAAGTGAAAGTTTATTTTTGTAATAGTTATATTTTACGATCTCAAAGAAAACAGAAACAAATAAGAATACGAGTTTTGTTTTAAAATATAAGTAACCCGGTTATCTAAATACAAATTTTATGATTTTTTGAAAAATCGCCTTTCCCCAATAGGGACAGGTGGCAAAACGGTACTTACAGGTATTTCACGAATTTTTAATATTGATTTCATATCTCAAATAAAAAAACAGGCATTCACGGGATTTTTGTTTGAAAATATCAAAAACAGGAAAAGCGGGAAAAAATTGCGCGATTTTTCGAAATTTACCTTGAGGGGGTGGGGTCAAAATGAGCTTTTCACATATCCTTCATATCTTACAGGGAAAAAAAAAACAGATAAATAATTTTTTGTTTTAAAATGTAACAAAATGGAAAACCTAAAGACAAATTTAAGGTTTTTTTTTTTTTTTTTTTTTTTTTTTTTTTTTTTTAAAGATTGCCTCCCCAAGGTCGCGACTACTGCCACTCATGTAAATGCATACGTGTGTGTGATAAGGGATTGAAGACTATACATTTTGTATGGCAAAAAATTTCTCATGGGGGTGGGTTGTGACTCGCCTATCCCCCTTGGCTACGCCACTGTTCCCACCTTCTGACGAGGATCCAAATTGTAGCAGGGAAACTCCGGGAATTACGTACGTAGCTCTAAACACATTCAGTGACGTAAGCTGTCCTCCCTTCGTAAATAAATAAATCGTCAGCTTTTAAAATGAAATGTCATTAATTTAAATACAAGTACAATGTTGTGCTCTTACCAAAACATGGGAACAAAATTAATTTGGCAAGCCGTTACGTAATCCTCCTTCTTGACACAAGGACACCCTCAATTATTGAATCGTTTCTTTATACAACTATTCCCACTAGAAATGGTGCAATAACGCCACCGAAAAGGAAAGCCCTCTCAACATCACTTGAATGTTAATCAGGGAGGCCATAGCATTGTTTAGTCCAAGGCTGAAAGAGCCGAACGTCTCTTGCTGAGAAAACTTAAATTTAAAAATGTGAGGTATTGTTTAACCCAATATTAAACCCGTGTTTTATCTGTCCCCCATCATCCGACGGAGGAGACTCCCCTTCAATGGCCAATTGTTGCTTCCGAAAACGGGGGTGTTTGAATGCACCGTCTGGGTACAGCTTTGCTTTGCGCTTGCGATAGCTTTCAAAGAACCCATATTTAATAATTTGTTCGCTTTTATGTAGAAAAAAAGGCACAAAAAGTATGTAATCACTTCTGTAATCACCCTGCTGTATTTATATATATTTTTAATGCTATTTATATAAGAAATAAAGTATGTATTTTGCAGATGCAATTAAGAGGATAAAATATTTTTTTTTTTAAAGTAAGGTAGAAACGCGTATTAAAAAAAAAAAAAAAAAAAAAAAAAAAAACACCCTCTCAGTTTAACGAGTTTCGACCGAGTAACGAGTTTCCCGTTCAGAGATCCAATTTTTTTTTTTTTTTTTTTTTTTTTTTTTTGGGGGGGGGGGGGAAACTTTTTTGGTTCTCACGATTTTTCTCATGCTTTCAGAGCTCACTTTCCCAATTTATTTTTATCATACAGGTATTAAAACTTAATTAGTTTCAACAATACTTCAATAATTAGCAGTAGTTGTGCGTACCCAGACAGCACATAAGCTTAAATCAAGCTTGAGATTTGGCTTGGCAATGCAAGGTTGGCTTAAGCTGGATTTTGACTTGCAAAGTGCGGTGATGGTGCCATCTGTGAAAGAGAATGGACATTAATTGTCTAGCTTGTCAAATTTGTTGAAAGTTCGTAAAAGATGTGTTTTAACGGGGATGGGTTTTTTATTACCAGTGCCATATTACCGGCAGGGCAAACGGGGCAACTGCCCAGGGCCTACAGATTTTAGGGCCCAAAAACCTTACATCTTACACTTTTGTAATTTTAAAATAAAATTACAAAGGATAAAAAAAATTTCAGAATTTAAATAATTTTTTTAATTATAAAGTATGAACAATGAAAATAATTCAAATTTACATTTGTATAAATTAATTTAAACTTATTTTTAATTCTTCGAAATGCTCTATATCGATATAACATACCAATATATGTAGGAGAATAACTAACCACATTTGTAAAGAGAATTTTTAGCGTTAAAAAATAGCAAAATTTTTCAATTATTTGTTATTATAAGAAATATTTACAAAAATGACTAAAGTGTTTGTATTCCATACATGTTATGTTAGCAACTGTGATATAGCATTTCGAAGTAACGTTTAACTATCTGTTTCTTTGATTTCAGATTACTTAACACAAAATTTGTGTTAAGTAAGTAAACCCATTCTATATTTCCAAATATGGAAATTCTTCAAAATAAAATACAATTATACTACGAAATTGATTTCAAAATCAGTCGTTTGTCTCGATTTTGGCCAGCGGCAGTATTGCTCATGAGTGTTGCGAAAGTTTTAAAACATGTGTTGCTGATAGAGCAACACATGTTTTAAAACTTTCTACTAATAGGGAAATAAACATAAAGTTTATATTATGTTTATTTCCCTATTAGTAGAGTCTCTAAATCACACGTAAAATTATTTTGATGCATCCCATGGAAAAAAAAAAACAAAAAAACAAATAACATATCGCCCACTTATCAATCTGGCCAGAAAACCGCTTAATAATTCACTTCAAACTTTAGTCATAGCTGCACAAGGCTCTGGTGGCTGAATGGATAACGCGCTGGGCTATTAATCAAAAGGTCCCGGGTTCTATTTTAGCCACGGACACTCGATGGAAACAGCGTAAAATTACAGCATAAAGGGGGAAAATGCGCGGAAAAATAAAGTATGTGGGGCGCGGGCGCCCCGTGTATTTAGAAATTTTTTTTTTGGAAAATTTTTTAAGCTTGCTATGTCAAGCTTAATGCAAGCTGGGCAAGTGTAAACTAGAACACTTGATTCAAGCTTGCATTAAGCTTGCACGCTTGAAATTTTCAAGCTTATTGACTTGATAAATCAAGCTTGCTGCAAGTTTGATGCAAGTTTGCTGTGCTGTCTGGGTATATATAGGCTTCCATTTCGAGGGTAGGGGGACAATTCGGTATTTTAAAATTTTTGTTCTAAAATTAAAAGAAATGTTTCAAAATAGCTCCTTTTTAATAATTGCTTTACATTTTCGGAGGGGGCCAGCCGCCCTCTTCAAATACCCCCCCTGGTAGTTGTTTATTAGTGCAATAGTTTTTCCTAATTAAGATATCAATAGTTTTCTCTAATGAATGTAATGCAAACTGAATCTGTTAGCAAAATTTGTCTCCTAAAAGCAGCGAAAAAGTATCGAAGTAGCGACTACATTTCAAAAGTAGTGTAGCTAACTACATTTCTCAAAAAGTAGTTGTAGTTGTAGTTAACTACATTTTTCGAAAAGTAGCTGTAGTTGTAGATCGCTACAAAAAAAAGTAGTTTTTCCCACTACTGAATGTACTAAGAGCAATTAAATGCACTCAAAAGAGATAACACTCTAATACAATTAAAGAATATACATTTATTAATATTACACCAGCATACTTGAATCTCGTTACATGCACATGTCGTACATAAACAAATCTGCAGTCTGGACTGGTGGGGTTGAGTTGTATATATGGGATTCGTTAATCTTACAGTTAAGTAGAAAAATAAATGTTATAAAATTAATTGTATTAAATGTTAAATTAATTATTTTGTTAATAAAGATATTACAATACCCTCCTTTTTGAGGAGTTTACATACTTCAGTAAATACATTAAGAATAAAAGTAAAGCAAATAAATGTAAGTAGGATTAAGTAAATGAATTTTAGTTATGTAATAAATTATAAGTCCAGTCTATTTGGATTTCTTCTTGTCCGTGTTGGGTAGCGTTTTGGGACCTCAGCGGCTATTGGAACATTAGGAACGTTTTCGTTTTCTTCCTTAGGAAGGTCTGAAGGCTGCGGAGTTTCCACTGTAGAGGACTGATCAGGATCATGTCTCTCTCTAAATCTGTGGTTACCGTTTCAGGTGTGACACAAGGATCCTCAGGTATAAATATGTCCTGAGGTGTTAGGATGGCAGAACTTTTAGGACGAATCTGATCAACATGGGCCAGATTTTTTTTATTATCTATTTTGCTCAGTCATGTTTTAGATCCTTTAGGCTTGATTAATGTTCCTCGCACCCATCTGTTAGAACTATCTTTATGGGAATTTATCCACACCTCTTGATTAGATGATAAATTCTTGTTGCTGGTGTGGGATCGAAGTATTGTTTTTGCAGCCTTTGTTTTTTTTTTCTACATGTCTTGCTGTAGATGGGTGCACCAACTCTAACAGGGTTCTGATGTTACGACCTAGAAACAGCTCTGCTGGAATTGAGCCTGTTGTGGAGTGAGGTGAAGATCTGTACTTAAAAAGAAATCTGTTTATCTTGTCTGTCAGTGTTCCACCATCACTGGTATCTAACTGCATCTTGCTGAGTGAACGTTTAAATGTCTGAAAGAATGGTACGTTCTGCTTGTCCATTCGACTGGGAATGATATGCTGGATTCAGTGTTTGGAGGATACACATTCCACGTCAGATCAAACAGTGCAGTTCACCACACCAACTCGGATTTTTCTCAGATTTTATACAGATGATATATAGGCTAAGACATCAACAAATCTCAATTTTGAAGGTTCTACGATAATTAATTACCGAGAAATTAATTATGCAAATTTTTAAGTTTTCTGCAAGATGCGCTAACTTTTTTCTCAATTCCTTAAATAACTCCTTACCTGTGAAAGTTACTGAAGTGAAAATTTGTTTCTAGGAGTATTTTTTTACGCTGCTTCCAAAAATGTTATCGAAATTTGCGTATCTTCGATAGTTTATGCATGAGCAGTACATTTGCTAAAAAACATCATGAATTTTTTTCGGCATGTCTGATCACAGACACATGTTTTAAATTTTTATATGTTGTTAAGATGGAATAATCCTACATCCCAAAATAATTTCATCTTGGCTTTCTGCTCAGGAGCAGAGAAAAAAAAATTGTATGTATGTACCTACATATGAGGATTTTCATATGCAATATTTATACTGAAGATGAGAAAATTCAGAAGCGTTAGTCAATTTTCCTATGTCTTTCTAAATTGATATCTGAAGTTTAACTACTACTCCAGGCATTTGCAAAAACTAGAAAATACATAAAAGTGCTTGTATCGGAAAACGTAAAAGAAACAAACAGCAAAAAATGCATGTCACACCCAGTGTTAAATTAAAAAAAATTCAAAATAGTTAAAATTTTGAATTACTTTTAATTTAACCCTGTTGTTTTTGGCAATCATCCATCAGTCAATAAATCTTTGGAATTCTGCATGATATTGAACTCAAAAGAAATAACAATGTTTAATAAAACATATATATGTATATATATATATATATATATATATATATATATATATATATATATATATATATATTAGGTCTACCGGAAAGTTCTATCCATTTTCCGTATGCAATATTTTGCCTAGCCAAAACTACTGAAGCTAATAACACGAAATTTAGCACGAGTGGGATTTTATAGCGTAGGTGCTAGATTAGAGAGTATTTTCAAAAATTCGTAATTTATAGAGGATAAAGGCCCAAAATGTTCTTTTCACACATTCTGCGGGATCTCAAAGAAGAAAAGAGATATCAATAAAATTCTTGCTGTAAAACACACAACACTCAAGAATGCCTAAAATCGATTTCAGAACATTTCGAATATAATCCTCCTAGGAGGGTAGACGTAAAAGTTTGCCGTGAATAACTGGTTACAAGATATTTATTCTGCAATATATCACAAAATGTGCAATTTGACAATGTGCCTGACATTGATATGCTAGTCGTTGTAACAATAAAAATTTAATACAGTATACAGTAAAACCTATTTCAAATTGGTGTATCCACAAAACTAGCCAAAGCACAATTTTGTTCGCATTCTTTTAAAGGTAAATAAGTACTGTAACTCACAGGAATTCAATTCTTTCAATAAACTTTGTTCCTTCTATTGACTTGAATGTCATACAGAATTACAAAGATTTATTGGCTGATGGATGATTGCCAAAAACAACAGGGTTAAATTAAAAGTAATTCAAAATTTTAACTTTAGAATTTTTTTTAATTTAACACTGTGTGCGACATGCATTTTTTGTTGTTTGTTTGTTTTACGTTTTCCGATACAAGTACTTTTATGTATTTTCTAGTTTTTGCAAATGCCTGGAGTAGTAGTTAAACTTCAGATATCAATTTAAAAGACATAGGAAAATTGACTAACGCTTCTGAATTTTCTCATCTTCAGTATAAATATTGCATATGAAAATCCTCATATGTGGTACATACATACAATTTTTTTTCTCTGCTCCTGAGCAGAAAGCCAACATGAAATTATTTTGGGATGTAGGATTATTACAACTTAACAACATATAAAAATTTAAAACATGTGTCTGTGATCAGACATGCCGAAAAAAATTCATGATGTTTTTTAGCAAATGTACTGCTCATGCATAAACTGTAGAAGATACGCAAATTTCGATAACGTTTTTGGAATCAGCGTAAAAAGTTACTCCTAGAAACAAATTTTCACTTCAGTAACTTTCACAGGTAAGGAGTTATTTAGAAATTGAAAAAAAAGTTGGCGCATCTTGCAGAAAACTTAAAAATTTGCATAATTAATTTCTCGGTAATTAATTATCGTAGAACCTTCAAAATTGAGATTTGTTGATGTCTTAGCCTATATATCATCTATATAAAATTTGAGGAAAATCTAAGTTGGTGTGGTGAACTTTCTTCAGTTTTGTGTTTGATTTGACGTGGAATGACCCTACTTCAATTCATACCTCATATAATATTGGTAGTAAGAAGCTGATTTTTATTCGCACTATTAGAACTAAACGACCCAAACATAATTTAATGTTATTATGATTTTTAATAAATCATTTATATGAATTATGAATTATTAAATTAATATTCAAAAAAATTATGAATAGCGACCTAGCCAAATTTCGATGGAAATAGATGCAGAAATTAATATTACATGTCTGTGCAAAATTTCAAATTTTTATGTTCAGTAGTTTAATTTATATTAAATAAAATGTGTTATTTTCATGAGTTAAGGGACCATATATAAATTTATTAAGTGAAAATTTTTTGAAAATTGCATAAAATAAATGTAAATTAGATTTATTTTGTGCAAAAACACAGTAAAAGATACCAGTATTAAAAATATCAAATTTTGAAGCAAATAAATTGGAGGTTTTTACAGTTTGTTGGGGATTCTATAAAGCGTGTATTGTTGCGTCCGCTACCATATTCCCCCAAATAAAATATTTTCCAGCTATAGAATTAGATGCAGTAGATGTATGTCTTCTAATACAACGTCCTATTTATGAAAAACTAACATCCTCAACTTTCCAGGCATGAATGTGACCTTTTTTTAATATCGGAAACATTAGGTCTTTGGAATTCCCCATACTTTATCAAAAATTTAAAATCACGTTTTTCTGTAAAAAATTTTCATCTAACTATAAATTAAAATACTGCCAAAAGTCTTAAGAATATTGCACATTGCAGGCGATAGTATTAAATGAAGAAAGTGAAATAACAAACACAGTGATAATATTGGGTCGGCAAAAAAGTAATTGCGTTTTTTACATGAAATTCAAACAAATAAATTTTCAATCATGAAACCATTCTTTAAGTTCGACCATAGCTGAGTCGAGCAATATTCATGCTTGTAGTCAGAAGAGCAGGGAGCAGCCTCTAACTCCTGCCAACATTTCAGCTGTCTAAGAAAAACATCAAGGGAAACACTGAATAACAATTTCAAAATTACAAAGATTTTCAAAATCCTTAGCACTCATTTTGCATTTTCCCCTTAAATCATGTGTACGAACCAAGGAAGTTATGAACTCACGGGTCATTTGGACCACAGACTAAATATTCTATTCTACCCTTGATATTCTCAGTACAAAAAAACTTTAAGAGAGATGGGAACAATATTTTCCTTGAAAATAATATTAATTTCTTTTAATTCTCGCGAGCGAAATAAATGAAAGGCGAAAAGTTCGGAACCTACAAATAGCGTTTTTCAATTTGCAGAAAGTCCCTTTATAACGCGCAAAAATGAATTCGCAATATCTCCGGAAATTATCGTAGAAAATTGGTGAAAATTTATATTTAGGGTAATTTGAAGGTTTTCTTTCGTTTAATAAAGTCAAAATATGGGGTAGCCATTGAGAAAAACGAAGTTGATGCATAATTAAATATGAAGACGGCCCCTTATGCAAATTAAATTAATAGTAAATTAAAGTACGCGTTATTTGCAAACGATTGGTATATATAACTTTGCTATACGACGAACGATGGCGAAATAAAGAGCAAGTGGGCCTTTTTTTTTCCGCAGCTGTACGTATTGTTACGAATTTTCGGGGCAACCCGCTGTTCTGCAGCTTAAAATAGTTCAAAATTCGTATTCTACACTTTGAACAGTTAAATTGTGCTTTTAGTTGCATCAAAATCGGTCAACTAGAACCAGAGATATGGAGGTTTCGGTTTCTCCATTCATTTATATGCAGTTTGTAGAAATCACGAGAAATATCTGGTCCTAGGCCTTCGGTAACTTCACTACATGGAGTATCAAGACTTCTAAAATTCCTTAAAAATAGCGTACCACGTGACTCTAACAATGGACCAATCGTGACACAAGTCTTTCTTTGGCCGCGCGGTGTATTATTTCTATGCGCGCGGCAAGGGGAGGGGTGGGAAGAGAGTTTGGCTTCACTGATAGTAAGAGCATGATTTAGCACATCGTCTTATGGCAATTAAGCTTTCATCAGAAATGTAAGTGTATTCTTACAGACTAAATTTGAAAAAGGATTATGGCTTGCTTACGTTACACAATTTTTTGTTACTTACAATACTTGGTGAAGAGGCACTTCACCTACTTCACCTGAAAAGCCGCCACTGCTAGCAACTAGATTAGTGTTTTTTAAGTATTTCTCATGTCCCAATATATTTTTATATATAAAAATATATCTATATATATTGTTGCGGAATTACTCGGCTACTCCTGGGGTTCGTCGTTCTAAAGTCCAGTTGGTGTATAAAGTTCAAGTAAAAAGTCTCTTGTCAGGATGGAACACAAACTTTATTGCTTCTAGAACTTCGTAGAACAATCAGCTGTACACAATTCACAAGCACAATCTAGCAGTAAAGTGCTTTTAACAGTTCGATTAGATCAGAAACTCTCACGAATGCTGTATTTCTCACACAAAATAGAACACTTTCACTGACAAGAATTCAGCGAAAATATACGAGAAATAACACTAACAGTCTCTCAAGACTCAGCAATGAAGAATTTACACACAGCACTTAAATTCAAAGCTTCACAAACAGCGCGAAACACAGCTTCCTTCACAAAGCAAGCGTATTCACTCTCTCAAAGCTTGATCAACAATGAATCGTCGGGGCGACACGCTTCTATAAATAGCCGACGCAGGAGGTACAAGAGGTTTCCAGAAAAGTCAATTTCTCGAGGGTTCTACATAACGCGTGAATATTGATTACGTCATAGAAGAGAAATGTTAGGTTATTATGCGTTTTTAATGCAGGAAAAACAACTTCCAGGCCCCATTGGGAAAATCGCGCCAAATGACCAAAAAGTCGCCAAGCTTGGCGACTTTTGGCGAAATATCGCCAAATTTGGCGCCAAAAATAAGTCCTCAAAAGTGAAGAGATCTAAGCTCTAGGACTAATATTTCTCGAGATTTCTAGAAGCCCATAGAAAAACATATGGGAAAGCGAAACCTCCGTATCTCCGGTTCTAATTGGCCGATTTTGATGCAACAAAAAGCAAAATTTATCTATTTGAAGCGTAGAATACGAATTTTAAACCATTCTAAGCCCCAGAGCAGCGGGTTGCCCCGAAAATTCGTAACATTGCCCCCTTCCCAAGGACTGCACGTCCCGGGCAGTACAATCCCTAGTTCGGAGGTCACACAGGTACCTACACTGTATAACACTTAACAAGATCTTAACAACATAATTCAAGCAAGTAATCAATAGCACAATAAGCAAATACACATTAATAAATAAATAATCAACATAATAAATAATTACACTGTAATAAGTAATCAATGTAATAACAAATACACATTAATAAAATCCAATATATTACAAATATATACACTAAACATGGCGTAAGTAATGAGTGAAAGAGAGTTGACGAAAGAGGAAGAGAAGAGAAAGACAGGAAAGAAATGACAGTTGAAAGAAAGGAGGAATTACGCCATAGTGAACATGGTCTGATAGTCAAATAACTAATTACAACCGCGGTAGATGGCTAGCCGATCGTAATGTACAACTCTTGGCTTCGAGTTTGGTGACTTACGAATCCGTACGATGACGTCATTCAGCCGGTTTAGGACTGTGTAAGGACCGTCCCACGGCGATTGCAGCTTGGGAGACAGGCCTTTCCGTCGAGTAGGATTCCATAGCCAAACTTTGTCACCTGCGTTGAACTCGTGTCCCGTAGCTTTCGTGTCGTAGCGAGTCTTCATCTTTTCCGTGTTCAGGTTGATCCGCTCCCGAGCAAAATGATGCACATCTTCAAACCGTGCCCGAAGGTTTTCCACGTACTCCTCTGGCGATGAAGGCGCATCTGGAGGGCGGCCGAACACTAGATCGGCGGGAAGACGAAGATCTCTGCCGAACAGCATCTGGGAAGGTGTGAAGCCGGTAGTCTCATGGACGGCACTCCTATAGGCCAGCAGGAACAGGGGGAGTTTCTTGTCCCAGTCCTCTTAATTCCTAGATACCAGGAGCGAGAGGTTGTTCAAAATTGTACGATTGAACCTCTCCACTATGCCGTCGGATTGTGGGTGTAAAGGCGTAGTCTGGGTTTTGTCCATTCCGAGAAGTTGGCATAGTCCTTTAAAGACTGCAGAGGTAAAGTTCGTTCCTTGGTCGGAATGAAGTTGCAGAGGGGTTCCATATCTGGAAATCCATTCTTGCACCAGTACCTCTGCTACGGTCGTAGCTTCTTGATCGGGAATAGGAAACGCTTCGGGCCATTTAGAGA
This sequence comes from Cheiracanthium punctorium, assembly GCA_038373885.1. Lineage (NCBI taxonomy): Eukaryota > Metazoa > Arthropoda > Arachnida > Araneae > Cheiracanthiidae > Cheiracanthium > Cheiracanthium punctorium. The sequence goes on along the minus strand of JAWZYV010012667.1, from coordinate 293,282 downwards.
AGTAGTCAATGACAACTAGGATGTATTTGTTGCCATCCGAAGTTCGCGGAAGAGGTCCCAGGATGTCGAGTGCAATCCTCTCAAAAGGCGCTCCTACATTATAACGATGTAGTCTTCCACGGCTTCGTTTCTTCGGGCCTTTGCGGGCGGCACAGGCGTCACAAGCTTGACACCACTTTTCGACGTCGCCTCGAGCCCTAACCCAGTAAAAGCGCTCGCGAACTTTCTGCAGGGTCTTCATTACGCCAAAATGGCCCCCAGTTAAGCCATTATGAAGTTCTTCTAGAACCTTCGGAATCCTCGAGCGAGGGAGTACCAACTGCCATCGGAGCATCTTGCCGTCGTCCGACTCCCATTTACGATACAGGACTCCATTTCTCAGGCGAAGCGAATCCCATAAAGCCCAGTACTGTTTTGTTGCCGGACTGTAAGATGATATTTCTTGCCAACTGGGCTTAGCGCTGGATTTTTCCATAAATTCCACAATAGGTTTGATGTCGCTGTCTGTTAATTGGTCCGCCCGAACATTTTCGTCACTCCAGGGATCTTGAGATGATGCCGATGATGTAACTTGGCGGACAGCGGGATGTTTCAGATGGTAATTTTTCTCTGCCCTGGAGCAATAGCGACAACTGTCTATGCAGGGCCTTCTCGACAAAGCATCTGCATTTCCATGAGATGACCCTTTCCGATGACGTATCTCGATGTCATATTCTTGTAGTCGCTGTATCCACCTGGCTATTTGGCCCTCCGGATTCTTGAAATTTAGAAGCCAGGTTAAAGAGGCATGGTCCGTTCGGAGCAGGAACTTTCGGCCGTACAGGTAATGATGGAAGTGCTCCACGGCCTTAATGATAGCAAGGAGTTCCTTTCTCGTAACACAATAGTTACGTTCTGCCTTTGAAAGGCATTTGCTCCAGTAAGCAATGACGTGTTCTTGGCCATCTATCTCCTGGGACAAAACTGCTCCGACACTTTCCTTACTTGCGTCTGTGTCCAGGATAAATGGCTTGTCAGGGTGAGGATACGACAAGATCGGCGAAGATGTTAAAGCCGTCTTCAGTTCGTTGAATGCGTCCTCACATTCCTCAGTCCAGAGAAATTTCTGTCCAGTCTCGGTCAATTTGTGAAGAGGTCTTGCAATTTGAGAAAAGCCCTTCACGAATTTTCGATAGTAAGTACACAGACCGAGAAAACTTCTTAAGTCGTGGATATTCTCGGGACGACTCCAGTTCTGGACTGCGGACGTCTTTTCGGGATCGGTTCGGACTCCGTGGGCGGATATTATGTGCCCGAGGTAACGTACTTCCCGACGAAACAAATTGCACTTCGATGGACTCAGTTTCAAGTTCGCCTCCTTTAATTTCTGCAGCACCTTTCGGATGTTCTCTAGATGCTCTTCGAAAGTCCTTCCGACGATGATGATATCGTCCAAATAAACGAGACATGCTTCGTAGGAAAGTCCTCTCAACACTGTCTCCATTAGTCGCTCGAATGTAGCAGGTGCGTTGCAGAGTCCAAAAGGCATAACTTTGAACTGCCATAATCCTTGTCCCGTGGTGAACGCAGTCTTTTCACGGTCGTCGGGATGAATTTCCACTTGCCAGTAACCACTTTTCAGATCCAGAGTGGAAAACCATTCGTTTCCCGATAAAGTGTCCAAAGTGTCGTCTATCCTGGGAAGAGGGTAGCTGTCTTTCTTGGTAATGTCATTCAGACGTCTGTAGTCAACACAGAACCGGGTGGAACCATCCTTCTTTCGGACCAAAACAATTGGCGAGGCCCAGGGACTAGTCGATGGCTCGATGACGTCATCACGCTGCATCTCCTCTAAAAGTCTGCTCACCTCTTCTTGCTTAGCAAACGGCAGCCGCCTAGGATGTTGCTTGATGGGAGAATGGCTACTTGTGTCTATTCTATGTTGCGTTAACCTCGTACGGCCAAAGTCACCGGAAGTACGACAGAAGAGGTCTTCAAATTCAGCTATTACTTTCTCCGCAGCGCTTCTCTGTTCTGCCGTTAACTCCACGTCTTGTATTAATTCCTTCGTCAGGCACTCGGAAGATTTAGCTGTCGTTTGGCTGATGTTCTTATTAATGCAGGTAACAGGAGTGCATGTCGCTAACACTTCATTTTTCTTTATCACCTTCGACTTGTCCGTCACATTTACTACTCTAACTGGAATTTCTGTTCTCGACAAGTCCACAAGTGTTGCTCCCACAAGTACTCCTCTGATGGAATCACTATTGCTTGGGTGTTCGATTAATCCAAAACGGAATTTATTGCTTTCTTTTACTGTTCCAGAAATTATTGAATCAGTTCTGGGAGGTAGAGTGATATCAGTCTGGGCTATTATTTGCTGAACAGGCAAAACAGTTTCATTTCTAATATCGAACGCAGCTATTTCTTCTGAGTCTGAACGAAGCTCATTATTCTTAAAGTCCAAATTAAATTTGTGTGATTTTAAAAAGTCCAGTCCGAGAATAAAAGAGTCTGTAATATTGGCGACATATGCCACATGGTCGTATCTGGCATTTCCAAACGTGATTTCTACTTGCGCTTTTCCGCCCACTTCGATCTTGTCACCTGTCACAGTCTGGAGGGTCAGCGAGGGCGGAGTCCAGATAATCTTCAAATTTAATTTCTTGGCCAGATCCGTCCTTATGATGGTTACGTTCGCGCCAGTATCAATCACCATGTGGCATGGAGAACCATTAACGTATCCCAGTACGAAGAGTCCATTACTGCCGCCATTCACCGATGAAATCTGCAAGACTTTTAGGTGGGGCTTTTGACTATCTGGCAACCTCCGCCCCGCGAGATGGCCACCTCCTAGTTTCCCTCCTTCTTGTTTTTAGAATTCTCTTGCTGGTCATGAGACTTTCGACCACAATACTTTTGTACATGGCCTTCGACGCCACACTTCCAGCATTTTACTTTCTTTGGGCCATCTCTCGTTCTTTCGGATCTTAATTTTCGCTCTATGAGATCTTCAATTCTCTTCAATCTGTTCTCGACGCTCTCTGTGTCTTTGTTAGCTTCCTCTTGGACCGTTACCGCTCTAACAGCGTGCCGATCTTTTCTCACGGCCCGCTGGGCTGCCTCTAGCTTCATTGCGAACACCAGAGCAGACTTCAAATCCTGATAATCCTCCAACATGAGTGCCTTTTGGGTTTCTGGATCACGGATGGCTTCAATAAAATGACGCACCGCCATTTCCTCTCTGACATTATCAAGGTGGTCCATGTAGGCTAGATGACACAGCCTATCTATGTCCGAAGCCAGCTCTTGAAGGGTCTCGCCAGATCTCTGCATCCTTGACTTAAGTTGGATTCTACTATATTCTTTCTGGCACTTCTCTCCGAATTTCATCTCCAAGGCACTGGCAAGGGCGTCAAAATCTCCTATCTTCGTCGCTCCGATAGTTTGCAATACATTAATTGCATCTCCGCTAAGGGAAGCGGCCAGTTGATTAGCTTTCTCGGACTCGCTCCAACCATTGGCTCTGGCGACGATCGAAAATTGGGTCTTGTAAGCTTCCCAGGGAGTCTTTCCGTCATAGGCAGTAAGTTTCACTGCTGGGCGGTGTGAAGATAACCTGATGTTTTCGGGTAACTTTCCCAGCTTTACGAGAGAGTCCAATTTTTCTTCAATTTTAGCTTCACATTCTTCATGTATTTTCGAAACTATATTTTCTTTCCAGTCTAGTTTCTCCTCAATTTTATTCTTAAATTCTTCCCGCATTCTGCAAATATCTTGCTGCAATTCCTTAACATTTTCTTCTATTTTTCCTTCAATTCTTTGTTCATATTTCGTTTGAGTTTCTTCTATGAGCGACATTCTTTTCTCCATTATCTCTTGACTTTCCTGCACACTCTTTTCGAATTTCTCTAATTTTCCCAAAGCAGTCTCCATTTTCTCCAATCTCAATTTCATTCCTTCTTGTCCGGCTTCAATTTTCTTCTCTAAATCCGCTTTCATCTGTTCTTGTCCGGCTTCAATTTTCTTTTCTAAATCGGTCTGTCCTGCTTCAATTTTCTTCTCTAAATCCGCCTTCATCTGTTCTTGTCCAGCTTTCATCTCGTCTTGTCCGGCTTTCATCTGTTCTTGTGCGGCTTTCATCTCGTCTTGTCCGGCTTTCATCTGTTCTTGTGCGGCTTTCATCTCGTCTTGTCCGGCTTTCATCTCGTCTTGTCCGGCTTTCATTTCTTGCATCATATTCATGAGCTTTTGAAGTTGTTCTTCCATTTTTTGTCTAGTCAAAACCATAAACTGGAAAATTAAAGTCTTTATTTAGAACCCCGATTCTGACACCAAATGTTGCGGAATTACTCGGCTACTCCTGGGGTTCGTCGTTCTAAAGTCCAGTTGGTGTATAAAGTTCAAGTAAAAAGTCTCTTGTCAGGATGGAACACAAACTTTATTGCTTCTAGAACTTCGTAGAACAATCAGCTGTACACAATTCACAAGCACAATCTAGCAGTAAAGTGCTTTTAACAGTTCGATTAGATCAGAAACTCTCACGAATGCTGTATTTCTCACACAAAATAGAACACTTTCACTGACAAGAATTCAGCGAAAATATACGAGAAATAACACTAACAGTCTCTCAAGACTCAGCAATGAAGAATTTACACACAGCACTTAAATTCAAAGCTTCACAAACAGCGCGAAACACAGCTTCCTTCACAAAGCAAGCGTATTCACTCTCTCAAAGCTTGATCAACAATGAATCGTCGGGGCGACACGCTTCTATAAATAGCCGACGCAGGAGGTACAAGAGGTTTCCAGAAAAGTCAATTTCTCGAGGGTTCTACATAACGCGTGAATATTGATTACGTCATAGAAGAGAAATGTTAGGTTATTATGCGTTTTTAATGCAGGAAAAACAACTTCCAGGCCCCATTGGGAAAATCGCGCCAAATGACCAAAAAGTCGCCAAGCTTGGCGACTTTTGGCGAAATATCGCCAAATTTGGCGCCAAAAATAAGTCCTCAAAAGTGAAGAGATCTAAGCTCTAGGACTAATATTTCTCGAGATTTCTAGAAGCCCATAGAAAAACATATGGGAAAGCGAAACCTCCGTATCTCCGGTTCTAATTGGCCGATTTTGATGCAACAAAAAGCAAAATTTATCTATTTGAAGCGTAGAATACGAATTTTAAACCATTCTAAGCCCCAGAGCAGCGGGTTGCCCCAAAAATTCGTAACAATATAAATAAAAATTAATTGAATGTCTAGCACATTCAGCTAAGAAATAAAAATTTAAGATTACTTTATTACCCAGAACTACAATTGTTTACAATTATAACTCCTTTTGAATTAACTGTTGCTTTTTATATATCATGTTTACTTTAGTGTATTTATGTGTTGCTCAAGTGTCCAATTTTTCACACACGATTGTACTTGTATTCTCATTACTCCTCCCCCCTTTTTTCTTATCGTATGTATTATATATCTTAAATTTTTTCTGCTCAGAATTATTGAACTATATTCCCTTGTTAATATAATTATTATGAGCAGAGTTGAGGACCTAGAGCCCAGGCACTCTGGGAACAGAATTCGAAGTGTCGTCAGCAATCCAGTTTTGTTTAGGACTTCGTCTCGTCTTTACTTATTCAAGTCGGTGTTGGTCTTCGCGAATTCTATTTCTGTCAATACAGAATTTTTTTTTAAGGTTTAGCCCAGACCCCCAGAAAACACGGGCCCGGGGGGGAATCCCCCTCTCGACAGGCCTGTTCTGAGGTTGAGTATAGTATAAGAGGATTTTACTTGAGGGCCATGATCAGGAACAAAATTGGGCAGGTCAAGTAATGGTCCCAATTATGACCTAGTGGTGATTGGGTGACTAGATCACCCAATTTTAAAGGCTAATAATACTACGGACGTTCGGAAAGTAAGTTCCGTTTTGAAAAAAAAATAGTAAAACATTTTCTTTCAAGTAAACTTTACTTTTTCATGACAGAGCATACCTTAAACTACACTCATGTCCATAAATTAAGGATAATTCAGAATCACACAGAAATTGATCTCTAAAATAAAAATTTCACCTGTGGAATGATCACACACATCTTGAAGAAGAATATGCAAATTACAGGAAACCACCAGATGGCGTGGATGGTACGTCACAATGACGAGAGTGTAAGAGAGGGGTATATTAGGAATGGTGGCAAAGAAGTAAAATTGTTCACAAGCGCTGTGAAAGCCTTTCAGTGCAAAAACCGCATAGTTATGGCACAAAGGAGGCATTTGGATGATGTTTTACGTGGCAGAATTATCGGACGACTGGAATGTGGACGTACCCAGCTGGAAGTATCCGAGGAACTTGGAATCGCCCAGAGTGTCATCTCCAGGCTTTGGCAACGATTCCAAGATGATGGTAATGTGAGTAGACGTTACAGCACAGGTCGTCCCCGAGTTACAACGCCGAATGAGGACCGCTATTTGGCAGTTACTGCCAAAAGAAACAGACGGAGTACAGCATCAGACCTGTCTCGTCAGCTCTCTTCAGCTACCGGTACGACAGTTTCAAGGCAGACCGTGTACAGACGCTTAGGGCACATTGGTCTATATGCTCGTAGGCCTGTCAGATGTGTTCCACTTACCGCAACTCACTGTCGCCTGCGATTAACCTGGAGTAGAGAGCATGCATTGTGGACACTGCAACAGTGGTCTTGTGTGATGTTTTCCGACGAGTCCAGGTTTAGTTTGGAGTCTGATTCTCGCCGGACATTCATCTGGAGAGCGCCAGGTACCCGTTACCACCAAGAGAACACCATTGAAAGACACCGTTACGGTGGTGCAGGATGGCTCGTTTGGGGAGGAATTATTCTTGGTTCCAGAACTGACCTGCATGTTCAGAGTGTAACGATGACAGGCCACATCTATCGGGATGTCATTCTGGAACAACATGTACGTTTGTTTCGGGGCGCCATGGGTGCTGAATTTGTGTTTATGGATGACAACGCCCGTCCTCACCGTGCAAACATTGTAGACGAATGCCACCCGTATGCATTGGCCAGCATACTCACCGGACTTGAATCCAATAGAGCATGTGTGGGATATGCTTGGCCGACGAATTGCAGCCCGTCAACCCCCTCCCACCTGTCTACCGGAACTTCGGAGTGCATTGCTTGATGAGTGGTGTAATATTCCCCAAGATCAGATTGATCATTTGATACTCAGCATGCCTAGGCGTTGTCAGGCCTGTATTGCATCGTCCGGGAGACATACTCCGTATTAACCATCCTACTAACCATGTTATACTGTTTTTTGTAAATAGGTTCTTTTTTGAAATTTGGTCAAGGGAGTAAAACTTGCAATTTTTATTAATTATGTCAAACATATAGCATCTTTTTTGCTCTTTACTTTTTGTTTAATAAATAGACTTTACAAATAAGTCAAATTTGTTTTGCTTCTTTCTCTTTCTTTGCCTGAACTTCATTATCCTTAATTTATGGACATGAGTGTATTTTTCTACATAATTTCTGCCAATGTTAAAACACTTGTCATAGCAGGTTACCAGCTTTTCTATACCTTCTTCATGGAAAATTCCTGCCAATGACGATAACCATGACTCCACAGCATTTTTCACCTCATCGTCAGATCCAAAGTGCTTGCCGCCTATGAGGATTTGCAAGAACAAGTAGTAGTCGGACAGCGCCAAGTCTGGGCTGTACAGGGGTGATCGAACTGTTCCCAACGAAACTGTCAAATCATCGATTGAGTGTCACCAGCAGTATGAGGCCGGGCATTGTCATAGAGGAACGCCATAGGTGCCAAATATTATACAGAATATGAATAACCACTTTTTGTGAATGGTAATTTTCTGTTTAAAGTATTGCAAAATTTATGAGCTAAAGCCATGAGGTAGTTACTGTTTTGGAAAAATATTCCAAAAAACTTAAGGCTTACTAAAAGTGATAATTATATTCCGTAATACTTGGCACCTATGTAACACAATTCCTTTACTGAGCATTCCTCTCTGTTTTGAATTACACCCCGTAGTTTTCTTGAAGTCATGGTTATCGTCATCGGCGGAAAGTTTCTATGAAGAAGGTATAGAAAAGCTGGTAGCCTGCTATGACAAGTGTTTGAACATTCGTAGAAACTCTGCAGAAAAACAGTTTAAGGTATGCTCTTTCATGTAAAAATAAAATTGGCTTGAAAAAAATTTTTTTTTTCAAAACGGAACTTATTTTCTGAACGTCCTTCATAAATACCACGAAGTTTTCAAAATTTAAGATAGATCTCCTTTTTATGTTCTTTATAAATATGTAACTTGTTCTTTGGTACTACATTTAGATTTCAATCAAACAATATTTTATTATGAAAAGTCAAATTTTTACAAAATTGCTTATAACTTTCACAAAACAAAAATTGGCGCACCTTCAATATACATCCTACCTTGACTTTTGGCGATTTTTTTTTGGCACCAAAAATGCCGTTTTTGACCTCAAACTTCCACCGCACTGAGCAAATCATATCACTCTTCAACAACCCTGTCTCCCACAAAAAAATCCATAAATAAATCCTGATTGACCAACAAATAACTCATAACAAAAATTATATTGGCTACAACTTCCTTCCTGCACATAGGTTTGTTACTCAATAACTTTATTGTTAAATTCTGCTCAAAAATCCCTTGAAAGTTCTCCCCCACACTATGAATACTTGGAAGCCATCTTTAAAACATAAAATTCCCAAATATAAATCAAAATATCACAGTACTTTCTTAAACCTTACACCAAGCACGGCAACAGCAGAAATGAAAATCTACATGTCTTTCGGCTCAGCTTCAGGCTAATCTGGACTCTATTGACTGGTCGAAGGGGTTGCCATAAATAGCTTACATGCAATGTTGCCAAACCAACATGATAGGATTACCACAATAAACCATTTATTGTCAATTTTGGTGCAAAAAAAAGTGCAGGATGTATATTGAAGCTTAGCCGAAAAATTAAAATTATGCCATGTTTTCTAGGTGTTCTGGAATAGATATATAAAATGAATGTAGTAGATTATCTACAATGGAAGAATTGGTGAAATTTAAGGGGAGGTGACCTAATTCTACCACCTCATCTTAATTAAAATTGCACTATTGTAATAAGAGAAAAATTTTCCCTGCTGGTTAATATGGGGCTAGTGAATCTAAGATGGCAACCATAAGGATTGGTTTTCAATCAGGCTCCTTATTTTAAGTGAAAAAACATGTAATTTTAGCCTAATTAGTTGATTAGTTTAGTAGTTTGGGCTGGGATTTCAGTGAGAGAAAATTTTTCATTTGCTTTGTATTTCATTAAAGATTGTTTAGTTTAATAACTTTAGTAAATAAATGTAATATAATGATAGTAATCCAAGAATGCATCAATTATATTAGTTCAACATCTTGATTTTTGTTAAGCTTCAGATGAATGTCCAAAAACCTGCAAATATTTTTTGAAATGATCTGATGCTTTGGGAGCCCCTAAACATGAAAAATACGAGCCTGGGTTTGCCCATGCAGGCCTTTTAACTTACAAATTCATTTGTGATATCTGATAGAAGCTTGAACATTTGTTTTTTTAAAGTGAAACTTTAAAAAAAAATGCCCACCTTTAAAAAATACAAAGCTAATGAAAAACCATTTCCACTTTCACTGGTATCTTCATTTCCTGTTTTAAATCAAACCACCAGGCTACATAAACTGGCTGAACAAAAATCATAGTTGATTTATCATTTGCTGAATCCAGATGAAGCCCAGTTGAAAAATTCTCAAGCCTGTGAAGAAGTTTCTGGGTTTAAAAAAAAAAAAAAAAAACCTTCATCAAAAATTATAAAAGAATAAGTAAGACAAAAACAAATGACAAATATATCTATTTGAAATTTTACATCAGCCAATAACTAGAAATGATGAACAAGTTCAAAACTCTTTGATTTATGTCTGTTTTTATTTAATAAAACTTACAGTAGTGAAAGTACTGATGAGATTATTTGACAATTATTTACGAGATTAATTACTGTATGTAACATTTTTATCTTAGTGTTACATGTTAAAGTTTAATGTGTAAAATTTTAGGTTGCTATTTTGAATATACAGTAACTATCTTGGTTTCAATAATAATAATAATAATAATAAATAAAATAAGAACTCTGTGTAAATTTCTATCAGTTCAAATGGAATATAGTAAAACCTTGGAGTGCAATGTTTTTTAACCTTTTGAGCCCGGCTCCATGGGATTATATATTTACTCTGGATCCAGCAAGATATTTTGCAAAAATTAGTTTTTCCATTCCCTTTTGTTGATGTACTCTTTTGTAAACTTCCCCTTCCATTTAGGGATCTCTTTTCTTATCTTTAGAAGCTGTAGCATTTCTCCTTTCTTTCGAACAATAGATCAGTGGCGGCTCGTGGGATACAGCAAGTACAGCCGGGCTGCACTTAAAATTATCAACAAATACTTTAAAATAATTTATTTTACTAACTTTCTTAAATTCAGATTAGAATTATGGAATTTCTATGATAAATTTTTAAAAAATCTAAAACAAAAAACAACGTGTTGTAGTAACTGCCAGATCGCTCATTCAGAAAAAAGCCCTTTAATCTTCCCACAATTCAACTGTGAGTCTTGGTACAGCCCTCATAGCCGATCAAGAAATTGGCAGCACCATTGCCATGGCAACGAGTTTGTAAGCAGTCTCTCTGGCATAGGGAGTTAGTAGCTAAGTACAGCTGATGAAAGATTTTCAAACGACAGCTGCAGTGAATTCGACTGACTGATTGGCTCGAGAAGTGAGGGAGGGAGGGGTACGGAAAATATATGTTCGGAAAACTCTCGACTTTATATTGCTGAATTTATCAAGAAGGTAAGCCTGGATAGACGCTTATGAATGGACAATTACCCATCAAAGCAGTATTGTTTTTAAGTAAGCAAGAACTGGCATTTAGAGGACATGGCGAGCGAGAAAATTCTTTAAACATGGGAAATTTTAAAGAGCTTTTAAAATTATTGATATCTGAATTAAAACAACGCCTTTTTATAAGGACATCACTGACCGATTCGCAAGTTTAAAAGAAAGGAGGATTGATTTGACTTATAAAAAATAAGTAAGTTTTCTTTTTTTTTTTCCTTTCCTTCTGAAGTTATCGTTACAAAAGAAAATTCTAAGGAAACTTCGAATCAGACACGGATTAATGCAATTTTGAGGATAAGAGCGGCTGGTTGAAATTTATGTAAATTTTATGGAAGTAAAATAGGATCTCTTGCATTTTTTATGAAATTTCTTTTTCCTCGGTGAGGGCTTAATCCGGTTTCGAATTCAGTAACAAAGATTTTCCATTCCTGTGGGGAGGAAGGGGGGGGGGCAGCTCATATGCTTCCGGCTGCACTAACAGTTTTGACCACGGGCCGCCACTGCAATAGATAACTCCTTGGAGAGAAGTGTACCTGTTAGAGAGAGTGGAAGTGAATTTCTGGGACAGCAGTAGTCCCATAAGCTGGCTTTCGGTCTAAACCATTCCACAAGGCAACTTTTATCCCTGCCAGCAAAGGTTAACAGAAAGTTCTTTTCAGGACACCCTACTGTATACAGAAAATGAGACTAAGTTTACTAAAGTATGCAGGGTTTTTTTTTCATTTAAATGCAGTAAAATAAGCAAAATAAACAATCAATACTAATAACTGTCTCAATCTTTTATTTCACTGCTTTATTTGGGAAATTATCCCATGTAATTCAAATACAAGTGTCTGCTTAAAAGTTAAAATAAAGCCTGTTAATGACTAAACAAGTCATTCAAAATACAAAATTTTTAAACAAAGCTATAATGACAAAATTATAGATTTTGATAATGTGAAAAACAATATATATATATATACATATATTTAAATAGGATATTAATTTTAATCAATACTAGTATATATTTCAAAATTTAAAACAGAATCCTTGTTTATGTACAACACATGTTTTTAAATAACTTATGTTGAATAACAACATTACATACATTTAAGAAGAAAAATATATGCTCAAAAATATTGTAACAGGGAATAATAAAATATGCTCAAAATACAGAGGTGAATAAGCAACACACAACATCATTTTAGATATTATTGAAATGTAGATGAAATTTTATTTTTCTTTCTCGAAAAAACTGACAAGATTTATACTGAAGTCATCCAACTTACAGCAATTTGAAATAGTTCTTTAAAAAGAAAAATACAATTTAAGCTTTTGTTTTAAGATATCTTCCACTTCTTAGAAAGAGAAGATTTTCAAAATGATATTGAAATTCGTATAAAATATTTCAGGATTCCCACATACATTATCACACTATAAAACATTTTCTTCTGTAGGTATTGTATGCTTGAACAAGGTAACTACAACAGAAATATTAGTCATGTTACTAATAGGTTGAAGAAATTGATTTTTTGAATTAGCATGCAAAGTTCAACCCATTTAAATAGTATCAGTTTTTTTTTTCTTTTTTTTGTATACACATGTATGTACGTATACAAATTTACATATGTGTATGAATACATCACTGGCTTTCCATGACAAACTTAGATATTTCTTTACTAAATTTCAACAAAAACTATTATTTACACAAAACGAATATAGCACAAATCATGCTATAAAAGGAAAAATTTACAAGGAATTTTGTCTTTTATACAAATTACATAACTATGCTTTCAAGTTTATGCGTGAAATAAACTTTTTTACAAACGTAAGTTTTTTTTTAAAATGGTGTAAAACTAAAAATGAGTACATTATATACTATAAGTAATTTGTGTTAGAATATTTATCTTCTGTAATCTATTTAATTTTATACTGAAAAGACCATCCAACAAAGTTTCTTTTGAAAATTCCACAGTGTGCTAAACATTTACTGAACTTTTAAAAATGTGACATACTTATTTTAATAAAATAAAACAATCATTAACATGCGATAATTTAAAGTTTATATGAACAATGGAAGAAAAAAAAACAGTAACAAAGGACTTCAATACTAAGTTTAATGAAAGTAAATAAGTGGAAACCCTGATATTTTCTATAGCAAATATGAATGACGATCTGGAATAATTACTAACATTTAGTACAGGATAGTTGAAACAGTTCGTGAAGACAGGTAAAAGTAAGTTTATATATAAGATATATTATATACCGTAACTTTAAGTATCCAAGCATGGTTCTCAAGAACACTGACTTTTTGAAATGCAGTTGTCTTCAGAGCCCTACAGAGAAAGAGAGAGAGAATTGGTTTGATCCACAGTTACAGGGTCCAGACATTTAAGGGAGAAAAGTCCAAAATATTGCCATACAAATAAATATATACAAGGACCTTTTACCAAAACTGTTTGATTCCCAAACGTGAAACTGACTTATATACAAAATTCTACAATTGTACCCATAAAATGTTCTATAGGAAAATAATTAGGAAATATGTTATCATAATGTATAATAAAAGCCATACATTATTTTTACTCTTAATGAAAGAGAATATTTGGAAGAGATTGTATCGCTAATGAAATTCCCTTTGATTGAGGTCGTATAGCATGATAAAGCCCACCAATAAGTGAATTTTTTTGTAAAAATTGATAGGCACTTCACAGAATTCCAAGTCAGGCACATACATTCCAAAATTATATAATAAGGCACCTAACTAAATAGAAAACTATGCGGATATTAAACAAACATGAAAGTTCAAAAATCATACAAAGAATATGAGCAAAAGTTTTTTAAAAAAATTTAAATAAGTTTTAAATTAAATGTACTGCTATTTTTATCATTTCATGATTTAAATAGCAGAATAATAATAATAATAACTATACATAGTTCCTTATAATTCAGCAAAGAACTAATATCATTGATATAAGTTTATATTCTAATGTATATTATTATTTTTTTTTAAATGAAGAGCAAACAGCAGTACAGTATCCTTAAGTTAATAATTTGTTTTAGAGATCCTAGTTTTATTGTTCCCTTTTCACTAAAAAAAAAAAAAAGTATTGCAAATGAGCTAGAACTTAGACTGTCTCTTTACAAGCTATAGTATACACTATTAGAAATGAAGAACCTATAACTTTTTACGAAATATTCAGAAAAAGTATTAAACATTATCCATTATCCAATATTCAGAAAAAGTATTAAACATTATCCATTATGTAAAATATTATCCATTTAGGATAATATTTTGCAATATTTCCCTAAATGGATAACTTTTTGGGGCATTTTTGAAGGTAATTTTCATGCTTAAGAATTTTTTCTGAAAATTGCAAGAGTCATATAGGCTTATTGTAAGTATTAGCGGTTAGTGTATTTGGTGAAGAAACACTTTTATTTTTTCCTAGTGCTTAAAATCATTGGTTTGTTTCTAAAGCTGTTTAAAAGTCCTGTGATGCTTATATCTTTGTAAAAGTAACAGCTTTGATTTTAAGGGATACAGTTTGTAATCAATTTATTTAGGCAATGGATAAATTAACTAAATATGCATGAAACTAAAAATGCAGAAATCATTAAGCTCCCACAAGAAAATATATCTTGGGAAAAAAAAAAAAAAAAAAAAAGAAAGTTACTTAGATTATTCATAACATTTAAGCTTCTCTGGTTCAACCATGTATCAGACAGATGCAATTTTTCACAAGGAAGTATAATTCAGAAATATGCACGATTTTAATTTTTGAAATTACACATTGAAAATACAGAGGAACATTTTTGTAACGATTTTGCAAATATATATATATATATATAGAAATAAATATAAGAATTTTATTTTCTAATGTGTTCAGTCTGATAGCCGTTTCTTTGAACTATCATATTACATCTTGATTTCCAAGATTAAAGTCCTTTTCTTAAAACATCTAGGCTGATATTGTTCCACTCCTCCTTCACGATCTTCCAGAGTCCACCCAATGTTTTGGGATGCTGCTTATAAAGAGGTTGTTTTAAAATCCCAAATGCACAGTAATCCATAGAAGACACGTCAGGGGACATGGGTGGGATGCATTTAAAGGGATAGTTTCAATTCCAATTTCATTTCTCATTTTATCAAAAAATAGAGCAATAGATATAGAGGGGTTGGGTATGCACTTTTGCCTTTTCCCCAGTGAAATATAAACTTTGACGTTTCTTTCCTTTCATATTAATTATCACTTATGTAGAAATATTAAAACCATGATTTTGACATCTTTTTTTAGTAACTAAATAAGAGTATTTTTCTTCGGATAACGCAAAAAAATAGCCTTCGATTCATTGTTTATTTTTCAGCTGCATTTTAAAGCAAAGAATATTTTTGATGTTGCAGACGATAAATAAGCCTTATTACAATTTGATGCCAATCACATTTTTATTTTCAAATTAATATTTAACTCCATGGAGAAAATCAAAATCGTTACAAAAATGTGTGAACACCCTCTGTATTAATGTAAAAGTCTTTTAAGGATAGATAATTTTTATAATGTATGGAACAGAATTTTAGAACTAACAAAAGTATCACATACTAGAATTTTACATGAACAAAACATTGAAAATGTCCAAATTTTCAATTACGAAAAAAAAAGTGCAAATACTGTGATATTCAAAATGAGAAAGAGAAGAGAAGTATCAGAACTTTTAGACTAGGAAAAATTTGTAAATATTCTAATTTTCAGATGTCTAGGGGGGGGGGGGGTAATCTGGATTTCTATAGGCACATACTTCAAAATAAAAATGCTTATCTTTTCAGTTCTGCAATGGTTGATATTTTTCAATCCATACATTGAAGAACATTATATTTCAAATTGCCAAACATAGCAAATGTTGTGTTTTTGATCATATAAATGACATTATAATTTGTACAGTTCATAGAAATACAAACGGTGTTAATGTCTGGATAAAATAAAATAAAGACAATATATATATATAAAAGAGTACCATGATTTTTGGACCCATTTGGACTGTGAATAGATATAATTTAGGATTTACATATGTTGTAAATGGTCAACAAAGGCAAAATTCATTTTTTTTTTTTTTTTTTTATAAATGTAAGAAAACTTAATGGCAATGTTCAGGGAAGCAAACTCCTGTGACTTTCAACAAATTAGTTTTTGTTAATAAGGCTCAAGTTTTTAAAATTATTATTAATTTATTAAGGTAGTAGAGTAGAAATCAAGTGCATTTTGAAGAAGAATTATCCACAAAAAATAAGCATGCTTGGGTACACATTTTCTTGCCTTGGCCAATTGGAAGAACATTCAATTATTTCCCTAAATATAAGATAAAAATAACTTTGCACATAAACTATTGCTATCATTTTTAAATGCATTTCCACAATGTTAAAACATCAAGGAAAATTTTATAACTGATTTCATAACAACTTGATTACAGACTTTGTAAATTCTGATAACGGTATTTTTATGATTTTCTGGTTTTGCTTTTTGTTAAAACAAGAAAGAAAAAACCGCTGAAGAGTCATTCCAAGCCAAATTATCCAGGGATGGACAGTAGGGTGGAGCGAATATGGTCTCAAAAATTTTTTTAAATTTTGATTTCCAATAATGTGATTCTGTTTACCTCTTTTCACACAAAAAAATAATATATATATTGAAATCTTACATCAATAAAAAATTCCTTCGGTCTCCAAAACTTCCTCAAAGTTTGACATTAGCATTCAGTTTGTCCAAATATCCACAAAATCCGGTTATCAATTTTTTTCTCTTCAAAAAAGTTTTCTGGTTGATTAAAATTCATATAGGAAACACCTACTTCTATGAATTAATCAGTCCAAGATTTAAAAGATCCTAGTTTATTTTTCAACCAATCAAATTTTTCTTAGTGTCCAGTTTACAAATATCCTTCTGTGACTGCATTTTACTTAATATAAAATCGTCTTTTTCACTTTCCCCGCAGACTTTCAAAGATGCCTCAGTGATCAGTTTTATGCTCCACAGTGTGAGTGTGGCAAGGAAACGTAGGAGTATTTTCAAGAGCTTCTACGTAGCGTAGTTGCGTAAACGCGGAGATGCGTTTTCCAAAAGCTTTTTAATCGCTAGAGGTTCTGTGATTTGGCATACCTCATTCCAATCCATCAATTCCGTGTAATCCAGGGGGTTCGTGTAATCCGACCTCAAAGTTCAGCTTTGGAACAGTAAATTATTTTCTGGTGATTGGTGTGGTACGCGCTTGCTTTATCAATGCCAGGGCTTTTTAACTGTATCATCCTGAATAAATGTTTAGGCCCATCTTTGAGTGTTAGATTTTTCTTTATGAAGAACCAGACATATGTGCATATACTTTCATAATATACTGTGCTAGTTTTCAACTCTGGTTTTGGATTTTCCGTTGAAACAAAGATGCAAGATGTGATTAGCCGTTGTCAGCCATTTTGCATGTGACTGTGACCAGGATTTCTTCGAGCCAGTGACTCAGATACCGTTCCTGTACTGATAACATTCACTTTATCGCAAATAGCTTTTGTCAATACTAAGGTCCAAATTATGTTCCATTGGGGGCATGTTGTACTCTAGCATTTCAAATAATACAATTTCTCTGTTCTCACAAGTTTTCAGGAGTTTGCCGATTACTCCAGAGTAGCTATTCGGTCCTATGGTGGAGCCATCTAAAAATTGTAGTAGGTGTTGTAGAGGCAATTCATTTGTATGAAGAAGACAAATCATCCACTGGAAAGAAGTTTCAAAGTGCTTCTCTAAAAGAGTAATGGCATTTCCCTTGACTTCTTACCACAAAAAAATGTGTCCAGGTATCAAATTTATATTTTTTGCTTTTTTCAAAATTATTTTTCTTAAATCCATTTTGTTGGCTATAGGCTTCAAATGCTTTTTATACATGGATCACAACAGGATTTTTGTCTTCGTTTGAAATGAGTCAAATAGTAATGTAAGTGATGAGAACAAATGGTATCTCCTTCCTCGTAATTCTGGAAACCTGTTCTAGAAATTAGTAATTCTTTTTGTTGATCATCTAATTTTTCTATGATTGTAAATAGATCCTTTTATCAGTTATACTCTTATCAAAACAAGAAGATAGTTTATGCAAGGTAGGAAGATTACTATCAGAATTAGATTATAAATAAGCTCCTTCCATAATAACATAAGCAACAAGATTAAAATATCTATATATACTAATATTTTAAAAGCAAAACTGAAATTTTTATCACAGAAATAAGTATGTATGCAACATAGCACTAAGTTTTCTACTATTAGACAAGAGAGAAACAAAAGCCGATCACCACATGATAGCCATACAGCTGACTTAACAATTAGTCACAAGTGCAGGTGTTCTCAATGTAAAACTTACATTTCAGATATTTTGTTTTCTCTTCTCCCTGGCTATTCCTCACCCCTCCTCTCTATTATGATTTCCACCCACCTTTTGCTGAAATTGCTTCAAAATAATTTGGTTTCATTTTTTCTTAATGAATATTCAATACCATACATGCCAAATACTTGTTACCAACTTATGTTCTTATTAAAACTAAAACTACTTTATTTTTACTATTATGAAATGTTATGTCACAGTCTATAAATACAGTGGAACCTCGATTTATCATTCCTCCACATTCATCGTTTTAAGTTGTGTGTTGATCGTTTTACTTCTATGGTCTCTGCACAAGTTGTATTTAAATAACATTAACAAAACCCGCACATGTCATTAGTCAAAAAATCTCTTTCCCACATTCATCACCGTAAAATATTTCTCCTGACCAAAAAGAAATTGAAGGTGAAGTGGATCTATATGGCATATGAACTTAATTACTTCCTGGTATGATTTCTTGAGTTGATGATGATGTAGATGAAGAATGGTTGGATGTAGCAGAGGATGTGTATGATGTGAAATTCAGTGATTGTATTTTATTGATCAAGACGTAGCGACGTGCGGTATCATAAAAATGGAAGAAGTGTGTGATGATGCAAAAAAAAAAAGAAAATAATGGCGAAGAAGTGTAGAATAATATTTATGCCGAAGGAACTGAGCATACACTAGTGCCAAGTTTATTAGATGCAATAACGGTGTTTGAAAGAGTATGAACCTTTATATACAAACATGAAAACACAGAAAAAGACAAGTAAACTATTATAAATCTTCAAAATTTTCATTTAGTTTAAAAAAAATTAAGGAAAAACCCAGTGTAAAATTACTGATTTTTTAAAAATAAATATAACTTACATTTCAATGACTTCAATTTGTTTCTTTTCAGTTTGGTAACAAATTAGTATTTTTGCCATACTGTATACATTATGTGCATTCATAAACATTGTTTTCTTTGTATTTTGACTTCAACCCACATTTGTCGTTTTTCCACATGCAACTTTTTTTCACACACCCCTTGAAAAATGATAGATCAAGGTCCTACTGTATTTGTTTTAGTTTTAGGATGTTGGGCAATTATTGACAATTTAAATAAAAGCTATACTTTATTATAAAAATAAGGCTTAAAAAATTAATTTTTAAAATATTTTATTTTATTAATTAAAAGTAACATCACGAGAATAGGCATAAATAACAAAACCCCATTAGCCATTAACATCTTGTTGTCTGAAGTTTAACAGACTAAATCCACAAGTTAGATTTTTAGTACTTTCTAGAAGTAAACTTTGATCAGCTCTAAATTGGTGACAGCTCAATACCCCATTAATTTTATTCAATCTTTTTTTTGCATTTTTGATCTAGATTTTAATGGCATAATTGATTTAAGGAGTATTTAAGGTCCACTGCTGTTATAAGTTTCTGAGTACAAATCAGTTTTCTGAAAAGAATTCAATTTTGATGTTTAAGGTTTTTTAAAACTATTTTAATGGCTTTAAATTTTACATGGAACCATATATTTGAATTTAGGATGTTTGGCAAATGAAAACAATATTGACTCCCTAACTTAAAAAATAACCGTTTTATAGCAAAAAATGTTGAATTATACAAGGTTGCCAGATATGCGATTCCTAGATTTTTACATGTTCTCAACCAAAATTTAAAGGTCTACATTTCACGAAATAATTGACACAATAAAGTAAAATTCGGTGAATGCTCTTAGATCCATGTATAGAATAAACTCAGTTTCATTCAAATCTGCTGACCTTGGGTGTCAAATTACATTTTGGCTAGATTTGACATGGAACGTGCGTGAAAAGTTTTTTTAGTATGAAAAATCAAATATACTTACAGATTTGTGTTTTGAAACACCACAAAAATCAATGTGAATTGTTTTAAAAGATTTCTAGAAACTACAGATTATGTCACAATATCCCCAACTGGCATCTTTATAGAAGACAGTAAAGGTTCCCCCCCCCCCCCCACTTCCAATGTTTTACAAGTATTACACTAAAAATATTCTTAAGAAACTCAAGTAAAATTGTTTCAGACTTGGGAAAGCAGATAAATACTGGCAGCAAATAAAAATTTATTCAATGAATAATAATAATGAGTTGGAAACTATCAAACATATGCAAAGAATAAAAGCTATCACAGTACAGCTATGAAACTAGCAGAGTATCATTATGAATCCAAAAACGTATCTAATTTATTTATATCATAAAGATTAGATAAAAACAATAAATTAATGATCTTGTAAAACAAAACTAAATTTAACAGGACATCAAATAAACACATTCTAGAATGTACTTGATTAAGAGATTATTCTTCCCAGTTTCTTTTTGGAGGAAAAATTACTTAGATATTAATGTTGATTTAGATATTTTATAATCTTTACTATTACATGTGCATTAAATAACACAATTTCTATTTGTTTGATCTTAATCACAATTTTTTAGAAAACAAAAGGCATGGGATTAAGATACTTTAGAGGAAGACACACAATTGATTACATTCATAGATGAAACAAATGGGATTACAATAAAAATGCTGAAAAGAAAATAAGATCTCAAGAGGTAGACAGTCGATTAATGTTTAATTACTTTATAAAAATTAATATAGAAGGCAGAATCAAAGAGAGCATAGCTAGAATATTGGTTATGTAAAATAATTTTCACACAAAAAAGCATATGCTTATATTTTCTCCTTTTACACCAATACTGCAAATCTAGTATAAAGAGTCTTAATTAAAATCTGGATACACTAAAATTAAGTTTGAACAAATAAAGCTAGCATTATAAAACAAGTTTTATCTATAGTAAAATGACTACACACTACCATACAAAGTGCTCGTTAGGGTGGATCGAAATTTTTTGTTTTTCAAAAACGTTATCTCCTGAGGTCTCAAAAGTTGTAAATTGATATAAATAAGACATGTGTAAAATTTGAATGTTCTATGGCAACGTCTTGGGGTTGCGCATCGAGCTTGAAATTTAGAAAATTTTGGAAAAATATGACTTTAAAAAAAAAAAAAAAAATAGACCAAAAAAATTCTTTTCTGAATTATTAGGCTCCCGAGGTTTTAAAAGTTGTATATTATTATGAATAAGACGTATACAAAATCTGAAGGGGCTGTGACAATTTCTCAGAGTTACACATTAAGCTTGGAATCTATAAATATCTGAAAAATATGCGTTTTTTGACAAAAATATGTAGAAAGCAAAAATTATATTTTAAATGAATTAGTCCCATTGAAAAATAGTCAGTAACATTCGCAGCTCTTCTCTAGTACAACCACAATCGTAACTACATTACCCAGGACCCACCTCATTGATTTGCCTGCGATCAGAGTCCTGCCCATGCCAGCCCAAGCATCTAATTATTGGAACATGCGTTTTAATGAATAATGTAAAGCCCGACTTCAGATCAAACTGTGCATTTTATGTCAAGTGTAATAATCTAGATGGTAAGAAACCATCATCTGATAGATGGATAGACAGCAAACTTCGGAGTGGCTGTTTGCTATGGTGTGAAGTTGGCAAATACAACATTACAGAGATTTAGTGAGAGAACTGCGTTTCTAGATTTTGGATGACGCTTTTGTTCTTTCCAGAATTCGATGATTCGCCACCACCAAGAATGCATGTAAGGGTCCCAAGATCAATGGATTTCATGTCAAACTCTTCCAAATTTCCAGTGAAAATCTTAAAATCAGATTGTGACATAAGCCTCACCATGGCACAGTGGTTATGTCACTGAAAATGGTAGACGGCAGAAGTGTGAAGGTCCCGGGTTTGGGTCCCATCGCTCGGTCATCGATCTAATGGTCTGGAGTTTTGGTAGGTTTTCTCCAGATGTAACGTGAATACGCATTAGAACCCCTTAGAAAGTCCTCCTCTTAGGCAGCTACCCCTTGTGCAGGTTTGCCTTAATCACACACAATCACAATCAGATCGTGACATATGGCCAAAGTATGTTGAGCTAGGTTCCATTATCAGTAAAATATGTTCTTTGTGACAAACACTTGGTTGTAATTTGCCGTCAACAAATATTTCTATGCATCTGGTTTTGTTCTTCCTTCTATCAAAACACAATCCAAAGAAAATTTTAAAGCCTTCTTCCGTTTCTTTCACTGCGAGTCATCACAGCCTTCCTCTAACTTTATATAGGTCGAGAATCAGTTGAGAAGGTTACTCTCCATCTGCATTCCTTCTGCTTTCTAGATTGTGAAATAAAGTTCATACATTGGAACTTTCACCTCTTTCTCCACCAATCTCGGAATTTCTCTTTCCAACCTTTCAACTTTTCTCTCGTCCTCCTTAACTTCTCTTCTGTACAATTCCATCGATTGTCACATATCTAGCTCCCCTCTGGTCTGCTAATGACTCCCGTTCTGTGTGAGGTATGTGAGGCTCTGAGCCGCACCTGCTCCAGGAAAAGTCGGTACATTTGCAAGTGCGATATTCAATAGCTTGGTAAGGGAGAGTTTTCCCCACTTTCTTCATAAACAATTCCTAATGTACGTCTCTAACATATGATTTATTTAGCTGCTGAACTTGCTCTGACCTTTCCTAACTATCTCTTGAATTCCTTGGATTGACACAGGAATACTGGATACTGGCCTTGATCCAAATTTCCTGTATTTTGATCGCTACAACTAAGGTTACTTCTCCTTTTGGTGGATCCTGCCATTTATTCAGAAATTTTTCTTCTTAAGTACAAAGCAGTAATATAGAAGTACGAGTATTAGGGTGGGCCGAAAAAAACTTTTTTTTAGTTTTTGAAACGCTATAGTGCGGAAAACTTGTGCCTATGGTAGATAAGTGAAACGCAAAAAAAAATATTTTTTTAATTTAAATTTTGCATTAGCGCATCGACCTTTGAAAAAATAAGAGATTTTCATAATTTTTCTGAAAAATAGAAAACAAATTTCTGTAAGATGTAGCGATAGGCTTACTTTACTAGAACAAAGTATAAGGAACATAAAAAAAATGAAAAATAAGTTGCACATTACAAATTATTCGTAGCACATGACACTTAAAAAACCACTCATTTTACACAAATTCACAAATTTCCATTGAAACAAGATATTCTTTCTGATTGTGACAAAATACAATTTTCTATATATAAATAAATAACTTAAAAAGCTTTAAAATAAATTAATAAAATCAAGCATTTAAAAATCCTTAATTTGACCCATTTAAAAAATACTCAATCTATCAACATTAGAAGTCCCTTGCGACGCAGCGCATAAATATATTCCAATTCCCGTCACTATTTCGCTTCTCTGTCCCCAATAGAAATGGGCTGTAGTCAACCATATTGCACTTCCAGAAGCGCGCTCAGAATCTCTGATGGCATGTTCTTGAGATTTTCATTGTTTAAAACTAATTAGTTAATTGATTATATTATTATATGGCTGTTTACAAGAAAATTACACGCAGCGAGTTTAGTTGCCCGTTATTTGGTAATCCCAAGGAATTACCTTTGTGCAAACTTCCAACACATGAAGACGTTCTCACGTGTTTTTTCTATGAACATTACAGTTTAGCATTGAAAGCAAACAGCAGGCTTGTTAGTTTTTTGCAAATTTCCCATATTGCGGCAGCACAAGCTAAATCTGTATTTGATAAAGCTTCAATATCAACAGTAACACTTTACAGAAATGTTCAACTAGTAAATGCATACCATAATAGTTATCGTAATCTTATGAAGTCCTTTAATCGAGATAACAAAAAAAAAAAAAAAAGAAAAATTCAAAAAGAGAGCTGAAGAATTCAAATTTAAATCTTTGTTACTGTTTGATGTCTCTGTATGTAAGTGTGAAATAACATTAAACTGTAATTGTCAAAAGGTCACTAGCACTGAAGTTTATGACTGTCCTGTGTCTATTATATGTAATTGTAAAAAAGCAAAAAAGATACCAATCATTGAACTGAGATTCTTGTACTTCCAAAGAAAATATGGCATAGGTAAAATTGTAACAGCGGATTTAAAGGAAACAAAAAAATTCATTCAAAGACATGAAAGAAGTTGCATGTACATCTAAACACTCAGAACTCTGTTAATTCATCATCACAGCCATCTTGGTCTCATGCATGTGATGCAGAAACTTTCTTCTAAATGAAGTATATTGTGATTCATCTGAAGAGACTGATAATGAGAAAGATAAAAATTTTGAAGAACTAAATACTAAAATCAAATCACCTTGGCAGATTCGCATTAAATTGAAAAATAGTGCGCTGACTTGTGATTGCTATGGATTGTCAGATACAGCGATGGCAACTATCAGTTCAAGTTATTTACAAGATTTTTCTATCATAACTGATAATGAACACACCCATGTTATTGATAAAAATAAACTGAGAAGAGAAAAAAAGGATAACAGTTCAGAACTTCAAAAACAGTTCAAAGACAAGCATAACCCACTTCAAGGCTTATATTTTGATGGGAGGAAGGATGACACTCTCGTGATGGAAAAAATAAACACAAAGAAGTTTAGAAGAATCGTAAAAGAAAAACACTACACGATTTTACAGGAACTAGGTTCTGTGTTTACTGGCCATATTTCGCCCTCTTCTGGATCTCCTGAAAACATTACTAATAGCATTCTTTCCTATTTGGATGAAGCTGGATTCTCACTTCATGAACTGGAAGTAATAGGTTGCGATGATACTGTTACTAACACTGGGTGGGAAACTGGTGTTATTTGCCAAATAGAAAAAAGAGTTAACAGACCGGTACAATGGACTGTGTGTCTGTTACATTTTAATGAATTACCATTCCGGCATTTATTTAAGCATTTAGATGGTGAAACGGCAGGGCCAAAATCATTTAGTGGTCCGATTGGCAAACAGCTCAAAAGTTGTTAAAAACTTCCAGGGGTGAATTTCGAGAGTATTGATTGTGAAATTCAAGAAATTTATCCTAAACTTTTAAGCAAAGATAAAAAATACCTACTCGAAATAAGTTTTTCAAGGAAATGTTATTTAAAATTTTCAAAAATAAACTAAAGACAAGTAAAGGTCTACATTTATTGCAAATTGACTGTTTTAAAAATCAGAAGAAAGCTTCTGCTTTAATAGAAATTCTCAAATGTTTTTAAAGTGTGATAAACTAATAATGATTTATATATTTATCTTTATTATACTTTATTTTACTAAAATATTACTACAGCTACTTATTTTTATAAATATTTGATATTTTTCCATTTATTAGAAAAATGAAACAGCCTAAAAAGTTTTTTCGACCAACCCTAATATATACACATACTTAATATATATTATAATATTGTTATACTATATAATATAATACTATAAAAAATTATAATGCTGTTAAGAAAGGAGCTACATTTTATGACAAACTGCATTTTTACACAATCAGGAAAAAACCCTTGTTTCAGTGGAAATTTGTAAATACTTATAAAACATGTTTTTTTAAGTGTCATGTGCTACGACTAATTTGTAATGTGCAATTCATTTTTTTATGTTTCCTATACTTTGTTCTAGTAAAGTAAGCCTATCGCTACATCTTACAGAAATTATTTGACTGTTTTCTATTTTTCAGAAAAATTATGAAAATCGCATATTTTTTCAAAGTTTAAGGCCGATGTGCTAACGCAAAATTTAAATTAAAAAAATTTTATGTTTTGCATTTTACTTATCTACCATAGGCACAAGTTTTCCGCACTATAGCGTTTGAAAAACTAAATAAATGTTTTTTTCGGCCCACCCTAACAAGTATGTCTTCTTGGGTTGGTAACTTGGTACAAGGTAATTCTTTCGATATTCCCAGCTCTTCTAAGAACACCAAATTTTGTTCCATGTCCTGTTGCAGACAGTTTCACTCTATTCGGAATCGTAGCAGTGCAAGGCAACCACCTTTTATCTTTTTTGAGAGTAAACTGAAAGCACCAGCTATCTGAAATGTTTGCCAGGAGAGGACAGCTCGTGTCACTGAATGTGTCGCTTAGAGCTACATATACGTCCTTCCCGTAATTTCCTGCCAGAATTTGGAACCTCATTAAACTAAATGCCTGTTTCAATGAAATATCTCGTGCCTGGTTTAACTGAACGCATGTGCATCGCCATCACTCGGCAGGCAAACCGGCGCTAGTTGTCTAGAGCACAGCTTGCGTACTGCGACCAAGACGAAACGACCGCATAATGTGTGCATTGTATCAAACTATTAGTAAAGCCATTTTTTGTGATTTACTGAGCTTCTCTGAACATTTTTAACATATAAAAGGAGCAAATTATTTTTAACACACAAAGTTTGCTTTCTAGATAATTTTTTTCAAAAAACACATAATTTTCAGATATTTATACATTTCAAGCTCGATGTGCAATCCCTAGAAATTGTCTTAGCCTCTCCAGATTTTGCATACATGTTATTCATAACAATAAACAACTCCTAAAACCTTGGGAGCCTAATAATTTGGAAAAGAATTTTTTTGGTTGATTTTTTAAAAAAGTCATATTTTTCAAAAATTTCTAAATTTCAAGCTCGATGCGCAACCACAAGAAGTTGTCGTAGACCTTTCAAATTTTACACACGTCTTATTCATATCAATATACAACTTTTAAGACCTCAGGAGATAAAGATTTCGAAAAAAAAAAAAAATTCAATCCACCCTAGTGCTCATATTAGAAAACTTTGAAATTGCTTTTAATTTAGAAATGATGAGATGGGGGGTCAATTACAAAATTGTAAAGCATTCTTACTTTAATATTAAATGATGTTTCATAAATAAAACAACCTTATATAATAAGGTTGTTATACACATGCAGGAAACCTTCAAGAGAAAAGTCTCCAGGATTTCCTTTAGTAAATCTTTACACATATACAGGGAGGATTTTCCCGAAAGAAATTTTTCAAATAAAAGACTTTAATAACATATGTTTTTGTCTCCTTCTTTAAAATTTTCAGGAAGTTCTGTTTATGCTGCATCCTTTTTATTTTGAATACGATAATCTTTAACTTAATTAACTTATTAATTTTTCATACGCAAGTTTCATTCTCATACATTTGTATGAATTCTGTTAAGAATTCACGAGGCATGACTGATGAAAAAAAATTCTCAAGGATGACTGGATTATTACATGTTATTCAAGAGATCAGAAAAATCCCAACTTAAGTTAGAAAAGAATTTACTTTTGTTCCGGATTTTTCAGCTTCTCAATTCCTCTTTGGCTTCAAAGAAACCATCACACACATTGGGAAATTTCTCACGGCTTGGACTGCTTAGGCCGAACCTTGAGGAAATCTCACTTGTGTATGGCAGCTTTAAAAGCATAGAAACTTAAATCCATCTATATTTTACCAACAGCTCAAATGCTTCACTAATCTTTGTAAAATAAATAAATAAATAAGTCAAGGTCAATTATGTCAAGGCCTGATAAAACCCAGGCATTCACAAGTGATTAAAAAATTCTCTTGGTAACATACGGGCCTAATATGGCACTGTTCATGTCTCATTGTTATAGAAATACAGTATGAAAGTACCTTTTTTTTATAGTACTTTAGTTTTTTTTAGCAGTTAAAGTAGCAGATGAAACTGCTGTGGGATAAAATACTTGTATCATGCATATTTATTGCAATGAGCAAATGGGGAAAAAAAGAAGAAAGAAAATTAGGACCGGGATAAAAATAAATAAATTTTCGAATTCTGGTTCCATTTCAACATCAATGATGATTTACGCATTTTTATTTTAACGATACATCACTGTGCACAGATGCAATCAAAAATATCAGATAAAAAGTCATGATCAGAAAGCCTTAGCCAGTATTACTTCCATAAATATGCATTATTTCTGAAAGCAATACATCTGTTCCCAAGGAATACACCTTCTATTATAGAAAAAACCCTGACCACACTTCTATTACAGAAAAAAAGCCCGAATTCCAGACTGGCAATTCGGAATATGTCAATGAAAGTCACTATGCTCATGAGTAAAGAGGTAATGTTTGATTGGAATGGAATTATATAATTAAATGCAATTGGCAAGAGCAAAATGTCATAAGCTTGGTCATATGACTGTAGTGTAGTGTCTGAAGAATCTTATTTTATGTGATGTAAAAATGAAGATGCCTTGCATGAGCATCAAAATGATAAGAATTTAAGGGAAATATATGTGCATGTGAAGTTGACTTCAGTTCAAATTTTCTGGGGATCTATTTTCTGTATGTATTTTATTTTAGCTGGAAATGGAATGTGGGAGTAAAAATAGTGATGAATTAAAATAACCAAACCTGCTCTTTCACTTGTAGACAGACCGGGAACTTTTTTTTGTTTAGTCTAATGGAAAAAACATAGTGCACTTTGATTTCTTTCTTTTAAGGTACTTGTTTAAGAAAAAATATTGGTGATTCTCAAAGCAAAGTAGGACTTTCTTTTTAATCTACATAAAAATTAATATTAACCCTTTCGTGGGCAGTGGCTAGACGTTCTAGCCACCTACTTATGGTGTACATCACAAATTTCAGAAGCATTAGGCAATTTTCCAACATCTATTTACCAGATAATAATGAAATTTGCACAAAATGATATTAGGAGGTAAAGTGACATGCATATTTATAAAAATGTTATAGATATTTTACGGAAAAATTATCCATGCTTCATTAAATTGACATCAGATATTTAACTATTACTCCAGGCATCAGCATAAATGAGAAAATACAATAAAAGTTCTTGCGCCGGAAAGGGTTAAAGGAACCAATCAATCTTGTAACAGTTCCTAACATTTTTTTGAGGGATGCTAATATTCATAAGTCCTCCACTTTCAGTTGAAGATCTGTATTGAGGTAGGAAACCTACAGCAGGATTAAAAAACTGTAGTTGGTACCAATGGTACCATGGTAGTGCGGTTGGGAGAGGCATTGATATCACAGCTGAAAGGTTATCAGTTAGATCCTGGGACTAACCATCCTAGTTGGGAGAGGCGTAATTTTCGTAGCCGAAAGGTTGTGGGTTCGATCCTGGTACCAACCAAAGACCGCTGTTCTCGCTAATGGCGACTGGGATACGTTAAATACATCATGGTCGCAATGCCCTCCAACTTCCCATACAAAATTGATATCTCTGAGGGTGGCCAAACTAAGCCTTAGAGTCTTCTGCTTGGTATTTGCTTCAAAATTAAGAAACTCCGCTAACGATCGGTAGTGCTGACATCTATCAACTCTCGGATGAGGTAAAAATTAACACACACCCCCCCCCTTTGCCAGTACTGCCACAGTCGTACTAATCTGGATTTGGGCTTGGTACAAAATGCTGTAAAAACAAAAGTGCCTAAGTTGAGGTCTTGATTATTGCAGGGACAAGAGGGGCATATGCCCCAGGCCCCCGTTTTTGAGGATCCCAAATCATTATAGTATGTGAATTTAGGTTTTTTTTTTTTTTCAATGTAGTAAATGCCTAATTTTTTTCAGCTATGAATTTACAAGTTTCATATACTCAAAATCTTTTTTTTATATAATTCTACCTTTCCATACAAAAAATATCACAGCACATTAAAGATTTTTGTAAATATGGATGATTATAAGTGATTTTAAGTGATTATGCGGTAAGCTGTCGGACTCACTGAAGCATTTTTATGTAGCTACTCAGCGAGAATGGCACACCAGTAAATAGAAATTTGCCAATTATGATTGTTAATACTATGAAAAAGTCAGGCTTTTAGTTGTATTTTTTAAGGCTTTATTTATAATAAAGCTTATTTCTTAATGTTGATGTTTCATATGTTTATAATGTTCATAAACATTCTCATGTATCTAATATTAGTATATTTCATGTCGGATACATTCAATCATGACAAAGATTTATATGTAAATACAGACAAAAATACATAAAGTAGTTGTTAGACACAATAACAACATGTAGGGGGGTCCATTCAGACTTCTGCCCCAGGCCCTGTTTTGTCATAATCGGGCCCTGCAATGCCCCCATAATCTATGAAAACAAGACAGACAGACAAGTTATGATAAATAGGCTCCTGTCAGTAAGTGTATGAAAAATATGTGAAAATAGGCTATACAGCATATTTCATACCAGATTTTTCTTTCGTTACTTAGTTATATTCGGGTCATTCCATGTTAAATCGACAAATGGGCTGTGCTGCACCATTTTTGATTTTCACGAAGTTTTGCAGGCAATATCTACCTATCTTCTGTATCCTAAAAGGTTTTTTATTTCTTAAAAAAAATTTGTTCTTGAGATATAGCCATTTGTTTGCTCTGTGGATTAGTAAAAATCGCTATTTTAGGATCTTTTCCTAAAAGCTGTAGAATTGTTATTTGAAATAGCAGGAAGATCAGATACGGTTTATTGGAAAGCTTATAGAATGGACTTTTATGGCTTGCCTTTCGTTGGACCTGAGCCAGTTCTCGGTATCTCGAGTAAATGTTACAAGGATACTGTGTTTAGCCACTTTAGAAAGCGTCAGTATTCTAGCTGGCTTAAGTGTAATGGCCAGAGGCAGGCCAAAGAGATCATCTTGGCTTTCCTGGTGTTAGATGCAAGGAACAACTGTGTCTCAGCAGGTCTAGTCTCCGTAGGGCTATTGGTCTGTTAACTGGGCACTGTTGCCTTAAAAGGAATCTTAACATAATGAAGGTTGTTGATGATCCCACTTGTTGGGGTTGTCTTCTTAAGGAGGAAACTGCTTTACACATCCTCTGTGAGTGTGAGTACTTCTCTGCTTACAGGTTCGAGCATCTTGGGTGACATATCATTGAGCCCTGGGAGCTTCACAAAATGTCTGTTAGGTCTATGCTGATGTTTGCATCTGCTACTGGGCTCTTTTCATAAGGCCTTTACAGGACTTTTCCATATTGCTTGGGGATGGTACAATAGACCCATGGTCGCGATGCCTGGCCCTTTTTGGGCCTCCCATCCAAGTCATAAGTCACGGACTTTTAAATGCACGTAATAAACCAGATTTATGTTAAGCCTAAATACAGCTCGTTGGACATCACATGGTCCATCACAGACTTTTTTTTTAATGCCTAAAATGACAAAAAAGATTAAACAAAAAAAAACAATGAAGTACTTTCAGCAACAAACCACTTTTTTTCTCTTTTATACTTGCATATCAATACTATAGGCAGAAAAAAAATTGAGCTGTTACTGGTGGTCCTTCATCCTGAAAAATTGCTTAAACTTTCAAAAAATTGAAAAATGTGCTTTTTTTCACCCCCACCCCAAAAATGTCATATGGGACAGGTGATAACAATATAAAAATGACATTGTAAAAAGCTCCTATACTGTACTTTAAAACAAAACAAAAACTGTCTTGTTACTCCAAAAGACAGATGAGATGCACGCTTTTGAAGTAATACAAAAAGTGCTCCTTGCTATTACGAATAGGTTAACTTTTCACCCCCCCAAAAAAAGTCATGTGGGACTAGTGATAAAAATCTCAAAATGCATGGTAAGAAGGCTCTTATTCTGTACTTTAAAACAATACAAAAAGTGTCTTCATATTCTAAAAGACAGAGGAGATACACACTTTTGAAGCAGTACTACAAAAGAAATTTCAGACAATAGACATACAGTCACTCTCCCAATAAAACTGAATCATAGGATGTAGCTCTGCATGACCATAATGGAAATCTCATTATCTGCACGAACACAGAAACACTAATCGAATCTTCAAAAGTGTGTATCTCCTCTGTCTTTTGGAATAACAAGACAATTTTTGTTTTGTTTTAAAGAACAGAGTAAGAGCTTCTAACCACGTCATTTTGAGATTTTTATCACCTGTCCCACATGACATTTTTGGGGGGTTAAAAAGCACATTTTTCAATTTTTTGAAAGTTTAAGCAATTTTCAGGACGAAGGATCACCAGTAGCAGCTCAATCTTTTTTCTACATATAGTATTGATATGTAAGTGTAAAGGGAATAAAAAAGTGGTTTGTTACTGAAAGTCCTTCATTGTTTTTTTAATGCCTAAAATGACAAAAAACCTTAGTTTGTGAAGGACCACTGGATGTCCAAAGAACTGTATTTAGGCTTAACATAAATCTGTTTTATTATGTACATTTAAAAGTCCATTCTTTAAGCTTTCCAATAAACCCTATCTGATCTTCCTGCTATTTCAAATAAAAATTCTACATCTCTTAGAAAAAGATCCAAAAATGGAAATTTTTACTCACCCACAGAGCAAACAAATAGCTGTATCTCAAGAATTTTTTTTATAAAGAAATTTAAAAAAAAAAAATGTTTTGGGTTACAGAAGATAGGTAGCTATCACCTACAGAATTTCGTGAAAATCAAAAATGATGTGACACAATGTCATATTTATCTGACTGCAAGAAATCAGTTGTTTTGCAGTGGATCCTGGCCTACAGGGGAATTGAGGGGAACCAGACTGCTGATTTTCTAGCTAAAAAAAACGGGCATCTGTTTTACAATTAAATAGCTAGAAACTGCCCTACCAATCCATTAAGGGGTCACAATCATTAAAAGACAGACATTAGACAGTCATTATCAAGACATCCTTAATCAATTAAAAGTTAAGACAACCATTAAGACAATCATTATTAGGTCAAATTAAGACAATCATTAAAGGACACTAATGAGTTCCTTCTCTCGGGACTTTGCTGCTAGAAGTGTTCAAAAACCCTGGTACAATCTTACTCAAGATATTCCTGAGTGGCCTTATGCTAAATCAGTGGCATTGTTGCAGTTATTTTCTGGCCACGATTGTCTCCCAAAACACCTACACAAAATTAACTTGTTTCCAGATCCTGCTTGTCTCTTATGTGACTCCGAAGAAGATTTTGACATTTCCCACCTTGCTTACTGTCCTGCTTTACCTCCCTGTGTCTTTATGTTCTTTTTTTAGTTGTACCTTTCCTTTTTTGTATAGCCATCTGTTGTCCTATGTACTTGTCATTAGAAAAAAAATATTCATAAATATAATTACTTAAATATGCAGATATAATTATGCAAAAATTGAAAATTAATTAAAATGAGTTTTGCTCTTGTAATTAAACTAAAATTTTTTTATTAATTATCACACAAAATGGCCAAAATATTTATTTTTGAAATTCGAGAATCATACAACCCTATAAAGAAAGAACAGCACAACTGACCTTGACCAGTCAATATCTTTTACACAAATTATAATTGTCAGGTGGCAGAAGCATTATAAGGTAAATGAACA
This sequence comes from Cheiracanthium punctorium, assembly GCA_038373885.1. NCBI lineage: Eukaryota > Metazoa > Arthropoda > Arachnida > Araneae > Cheiracanthiidae > Cheiracanthium > Cheiracanthium punctorium. Next base: position 259,842 of record JAWZYV010012667.1, on the reverse strand, counting down.
TTTACAAAAAAGCAAGTAAGGAGCAATGTAACTGAACCAGAAAATCAAATTAAGTCCATATCATAATCAGCTTTTATATTAGTTTCAATTCATTGATGGATATTAGTGTTTTATGCGTTACACTTTACTCTAAAGGCTGAGAGAAAATCAAGGAGAAAATATTTAATTTTCTTTTATTAAATCAACATTCAAACAATCTTAATTATAAACAAGAGGTTGTAGCAACTTATCTGCAAATATATATAGCTAACAAAGGTGGATGCTCCAAGATTTATTTATTTTTTAATTAAATTAAATTTTATCTAGCTCAATGTATTACCAAGTTGCATGGAAAGAGAACTGCTATATATGTACACACTTAGTGACATATTAAACTAAACGCTTTATGTGGAAAGGTTTAAATTTCTGGTATTCTGGTAAATAATAGTAAATACAGAATGCTAATAACATTTCAATTTATCCCCCTCCATCTCTCCTACATTTTAGGATAGGTATAACTTCCAAATTACAGAACTAAGGATGCTGCAACCACTTTTATAGGATGGTAGATAGTTGTTTTACTTCGTGGATAACAGACACTTATTCCCACCATTCTCAAAATCAGTGACGTGTACATACTCATTCATAAACACTGTTTGGAGCCATGCCTCCCCCTTTTTTTTAAAGGTACTGATTTCATCAATAGATAGATTCAAATATAGAGATATAGCAATTTTTGCGATGAAAATATATACGTAATAAAAGACTAATAAAAAGAAAAATGTTTCATGACAATATACTTGAATCAAAGCTATTCTGTAAGTTATTTTAAAGAAGTGGTAATTCTCTCTCCTTCATTGATGCATTACAAAAACAGTTGTCATTGAATACAAAACTTGCTGATTCAAAATGTACCCAACTCTTTTATATTTAAAACAAATGGAAGATTTTAAAAAGATTTTCATTTCTTAAAGTAAAAAACACAAGAGGGAAGTCAAGTTGCAATTATAATATACAAATGGAGAAAAACATTAACACCATTTTATTTAAAGGAAAAAAGCTTGAAGCAACTCTATTCTACTGATTTTTTGCGATTACTTGAGACCAAAACAGTTTTATATAGACTAGCATAATCAACAATTTCATAAACAACATAACACTTTAAAATACTTTATAAAAATTACACAATTTATTTGCAAGGAATGTTTCTTAAAAGCATTTTTAGATGGCTTTTGTTAAGTCACCCTACATTACACATTAATATATAGAATTATATATTTCAAAAATCTCAACAAGTTTAAAATTAAAATGTTCCAACAAAAATATTTCCTATTTTTACAAATGACTGATGAATAATGATTTTCTAAACAAATGTCTACAAATGAAAACAGCATTAAATTTATAATAAACAAACACAATTGATGTTTTATTTTACACTTAAATGCTGAAATTATTCCCACTCACAACATGATAAATGTACAAAGCATTTTTCTCCACAATGTTAAAATTAATATTCTCACTCACATTCCAATTATGATAGTAATTTTATTCCTCTCAGAAAAGTAAACTCATTCTGAACAGATAATGATGACTAAAAGTGTCTAAATAATTAAAATATATTTTTAAAAACATATCAGAATATTAGTTTGGGGCTGCAGGTAAGCCAAAACCATGTTTATCACGAGGTGACCACTGTCCTTGGCCAGGCATGTTATCTGATCCCTGATTCCATGTGGCATAGCCACTATTTCCACTAGCAGTGTTGCTAGTATTGGCATTAGACATAAGACCAGTATTTTGGTTTGCATTAGAAGCGTGGGATTGAGCTTCAGAGCTTTGATTAGGAAAATTGCTGCCGAAAAGATTTAAGCCAGCTTGTCCTAAAGCTGCAACGACAGAACTAAGAGGCAATGCTGCACCTAAATTCAGAGCTCCCATACTCAGAGTTGGTGGAGTAGTATTCACACTTTTAGCAGCCCCTTGACTAGAATTTTGATTTCCTAAAGCTAGACTATTTCCTAGATGAGCAACCAATTCATTTCCAGCAGTTCTTATACCTGATTGCCAAATAGGAGGTCCTCCAGCAACCCCTCGAGAAGCAAAAGAACTTGGAGCACTTCCATTGTAGTTGTCCATTATGTTTCCAGATGGCCTAGAAGTCATTCTTCTTGCACGAAAGTTTGCAGTTTCATTTTTGGGAACAGCATTGCTTACATGGATACTTGTCCCTTTAATTATATGGTCTTCTCCACAGAGATTTTGTGCCACATCAGCATCCAAGAAAGTAACAAATGCAAAGGCACGGAATGGCTTAGGGATGAAAACATCAGTAACCTCACCAAATTTTGAAAAATATTCTAAAAGATCATCAGTAGTAATGTCTTCAGTACATCGGCCTATGAATACTTTTCTGCTTAACTCTAAAGCTTGTCCTTCCTGAAATCAAAAGAAGATTTATTTTTTCATAAAATGTTAAAGCACACAAAGGGGAAAAATTACACAATAAAATAAAATTATATAATAACAGTAGATAATAAAATTTTAAAGATCTAGTAGCAGGGTTGGCAAGTTTTTGATGCATGGTGGTTTTAAATGTTACGTCAAAAGCCTAGGTGGTTAAAATGTTAAAAACTATCAAAAAACTAATTTTTTTTTTAAACATCCACAAAACCTATTTTAAAACTAGATTAAGAATACAAGATTCACCCATTCAAAAATACACCTTTAACAATAGTATGGTCAAAAAATATTTTGTATTGATTAAAATTTTACAATTATTAATTTTAGAAAGAAAAATATTTCTTAAACATTCATGTAAAACTTAGCTGTTTAAATAAAACCTTTATTTCCAGAAGAACAGAAAAATGAATTGCCTACAAAAATGTCATTAACCCTTTAAATGCCGCACTATGATCCAAGAATAAAAGATATAATTAATTCATCATAATTACATTAGAATACACCAATAATGACTATAAAACAAAAAAAATTCCTTCTCCGATTTCTTCGATGTTCCAATTTTGGAGCATTGGCATGTAATGCTATCTTTTCTCTTCTTTATTTGCTTCATAAACAGCAAAACGTTGTATGATAAATCTAAAATTTTATGCAGTAATAAAGGTTTACTTGATAATTTGGTGTGAAGTGACTAAAATTTAAGCAAAACGCAATAAAAAATATTGTAATTTTAAAATTAGTATAATATTTTATAAGAAATGCAATGCAAGAATGTATAAAAGAGCAATAAAAACAATGTTATGCATGTATACTCTTCACTAATAATACAGATAATATAAATAAATGCAATTCTATAAATGTAAAATACCTTATCAAGAAAGAATATTTTATTCTTTAGAGTGCTTAGGATTTCAATCACTAATAAAAAAAATTAAAATGTAAAGCACTAGTCATTTTTCTTATTTCAGTTAAAATTTGTGATGAGAGAAGGCCAAGAAACAAAAGAAAAAAAAATAGCCTGGTCGCTATAAATTTTTAACCCTCTCATCACCCTGAACCTCATATGAGGCTCCTACTTCAAACAGCAATATTTAGAGAGAAAACAATTAAATTTAGTATTTTTTTTTTCAGTGATATCAATATCATTAATTCATGTAGAAAGTATATGAGGCTCTTAACTAGATGCATAAATCATGCCTAGATTGCAGTACTATTCAATTTAGATCATTTTTACAGTTTTCACTTCATTGTTTCAGGAGAAAAATTAAGAAAATATTTACGCTGCTTTTTACCGTTTTTTTTTTCTTTTTAAGGTAAGTATAGATTTTTTCTTATTCCTCAACCTTTACCTAATATGTGCATCCTTTTAAATTAATTTTAGCATAACAAAATGCTTCAAAAATGCAGAAATTAATATTAGAAAAATCTAATATTAATCAAAATTAGAAAAAAAATATTTTTGCATGATTTATAATAGTATTTCAGATGCATTAAATGCTAGACAGATTTTTTTTCTCTGATTTTTCATAATTTGGTGACGAGAGGGTTAAATTAAAAAATTAAACATGTTATGTGATATAATCGGTGATCTATCACGACCTAGAGAAAGAATCACTAAAAAAGCAACCTGGGAAAGAAAAAAAAAGTGCTTGCGCATCATGAAAAATGAGCCCTGTACACATTATCCTTCAGGAATATTACTTATGATGAAATATGGAATATACTTTAACGATGTATTTTACAAAAATTCATAATTAATCAATGGTTTTAAGAGAATTGATCAAAACTACATTGTCTTCAATGTACAACTAAAATAAGAAATTGAAATGAATAATTATTCAATTAAATTTGCGAGTGATAAGAACGTGGACTGTGGAGCTGCCACGTCCCCGAAATTCGGATTTTTGTTTACAAAATTATAATAATGTTTCATGTTAAATTAAATCTTTTCCAATTTTGCCCCCCCCCCCTTCATTTTGTGTGTGTGCAAGCCCAGCAAGTGACATTTTAAGTAGTTTTTTTTTTTTAAATAAGTGATTATATAATAATGATAAAATTACAATTGTTAGCTTTTTGGGTCTGTGGTAGCCCAGTGGTTAAGGTGTTGGACTCATTACTGGAAGGTTGCGGGTTTGATACTGGCATACCACTAAAGACCCCCCGTGTACATGCATTTTAAATCCGTGGTCCCGAAAGTCATCTCGGCGGTCGCTAGCAGTTTCCGAGGGGTGCCAATATTCAGAAGTTCCCGCCCAGTGGTGTAGCCAGAAATATTTCATGGGGGGGGGGGGTGTCACGACTACTGCAACTCATGTAAATGCATACGTGTGTGTGATAAGGGATTGAAGAATATACATTTTGTATGGTAAAAAATTTCTCATGGGGGGAGGGGGGGTTGTGACCCAGCTATCCCCCTCTTGGCTATGCCACTGTCCCCACTTTCTGATGAGGATCCAAATTGTGGCAGGGAAACTCCGCGAATTACGTACGTAACTCTAAACGACACATTCAGTGACGTAAGCTGTCCTCCCTTTGCAAATAAATAAATCGTTAGCTTTTAAAATGAAATGCCGTTAATTTAAATACAAGTACAATGTTGTGCTCTTACCAAAACATGGGAACTAAATTAATTTGGCAAGCCGTTACTTGATCTTCCTTCTTTACACCATGACACCCTCAATTACTGAATCGTTTCTTTATACAATTATTCCCACTGGAAACGATGCAATAACGCCACCGAAAAGGAAAGCCCTCTCAACATCACTTGAATGTTAATCAGGGAGGGCATAGCATTGTTTAGTCCAAGGCTGAAAGAGCCAAATGTCTCTTCCTAAGAAAACTTAAATTAAAAAATGTGAGGTATTGTTAGATTATTTAACCCAATATTAAACACGTGTTTTATCTGTCCCTCATCATATCACCGAGGAGACTCCCCTTCAATGGCCAATGTTGCTTCTGAGAATAGGGATGTTTGAATGCACTGTCTGGGTACAGCCAGTAGCGTATCCAGAGGAATGGCTGATAGGGCTGCAGCCCCTCCCCCAAATCGAGAAAAAAATAAGTTAAATTTCTAATGTTGGAGTTATTTGTAAATAAATAGCAATATTATTGTTTAACAAACAGTAATTTTTTTAAAGTAATTTTATCGAGGTGTAGCGAAACACAAATGCACCTATTTTATCCCATACCCTTGTAATTTTACACTTCTTTTCTGTTTACATGTAATGAGGTCGTAGCATCGAGCAGAGAAACATACATGTGATCCTGGCAAGCGTGCGCTTTCAGGCAACAAAATAAGGTGACCTGCCCTTCACATGGACCGTAGGTCAGATCACAGATCATTGGATATGGCCTGAATGTCCGACTATCTGTAAACGTCTCCCACCCCCCTTCCCAATTACTATCCAATACTTGATCTATCCGGCACAAATGTTTCAGATGTACAAGTATTCAGAAAAAAAAATCCAACTCTCCCTTTTCCTTTCTTCCCCCCCCCCCATGCTACCCTTGGCCAAGTTCGATCACTTAAAAATGTTTCAACTCCCTCTAAATACTAGAATCCATTGTAGTATGGTAGTAAAAGAGGGGGCTGTGGGTCTTCTCCATAAACCAAACACTGGCGCTTTTGCCCGAGACTGTTAAGAAAGGACTTGCAGAGGGCACAGACATAATGCACATATGGTTTCATTTTACAACTTCCTGGTCCACAAAATTACGGAGAAAGCAATGAAGAGGAAGAAAAACTCCAATGATACCCCTTGAACCTGAAGCTATAATGAACTCTTCTACGTTGTTGGTTTATCAGCATTTTCTAAATTCGTTCTCAAATGTGAACTGCTCACCCGTTTATTGTTGTCTTTTTCTTTAGGAGTTACATTGCGTTCAAAGTTTCATTTTAACTAGGTTAATGTGACTCGTAAATATATAATTTTGTGAGTAGTGTTTAAGTTTTCTATATTCTATGTATGGTTAATTTTATGTTTAAATTTTATTTGATGAATATAATTACCAAAATAGGCTAATAATACAAGACCTAATCAAAGAACCGAAGGTATGTTTAACTTGTGTATATCTTTTTCTCTTTCTTAAATGTAATATAAAACCATAAATAATTGAACAAGTATGTAAGATATTAAAAAAATTAGTCTCATGCATGATTTCCCCCCCCCCCCTCGAATCTCGATGATAGAAAGTTTATTTTTGTAAAAATTATAGTATTTTACAATCTCAAAGAGAAGAAACAAATAAGAATATGAATTTTGTTTTAAAATATAAGTAACCGGATTATCTAAATACAAATCTAACGATTTTTTAAAAATCGCCTTTCCCCAAGGGGGACAGGGGGCAAAACGGGTATTTCACAAATTTTTAATATTGATTTCATATCTCAAATAAAAAAACAGACATACACAGGATTTTGAAAATATAAAAAAACAGGAAAAGTGAAAAAAAAGGGTGATTTTTCGAAATTTACTTTGAGGGAGTGGGGTCAAAATGAGCTTTTAACATATCCTTCAATCTTACAGGGGAAAAAAAAAACAGATATGAATAAGATTTTTTGTTTTAAAATATAACAAAACAGAAAACCTAAAGACAAATTTAAGGATTTTTTTTTTAAAGATTGCCTCCCCAAGGGATGCTGCAGTAGGTGGGGGGGGGGGGGGGTAAAATGTTTTTTACATATATATTTAACATAGCCTTTATATTTTTTTAAAAAAAAGAACATTCATATGATTTTTATTTTAAAATACAAAAAGGAATATCTAAAAAGAAATTTTAGGAGTTTTTCAAATTCACTCTCCAAGGGGAGGGGGTAGCAAGTAAGCAAAATGAAGAAAAAAATGAAGTATAAGATTTTAATTTTTATTTTGTTTTAAAATGTAATAAACAAGAACGTCTAAAAAAATATTAGGATTTTTTGTCGTTCTTATGGGGGAGAGGAGGGAGCCCAAACATGTTTTTCATATATCCTCCATATCTCAAAGGGAAAAAAAAGCAGATATTCTTTATTTATTAATGGAATATTTAGATTAGTTAAAATAGTGTTAATTTAAAAAAAGTGTTGCTATGTCACTTTCTTCAAAGATTCAACTATCAATATATGTCAAAAAATAGTAAGGCTGTCTCAGCACTTATCTTAGTTTTTGTTCTACCTGTTTTTAAAACTTTTCTTTTTTTTTCAATTTACATAGCCCGATTATCTCTAATAGGTAAATAAAAAAAGCGTGTTACTACCTTTTTGGGACACTTTGTATACATACAGAATGACCATAAAAAAAATAAAAAAAATTTGTCCGGAGGCTGGTCTCCGGACCCCGTAACGCACTATAACTATAAGCACTATAACACAGTTATGAGGGAGTTGTTCGTCGAAAATGAACTTTTTCGCTGGCCGATTAGACATTGTATAGTAGTAGTGACACAACCAGAAGTTTTTCTTGGGGGGGGGGGGTTCATCCTCACTAAGACCCCCTATATCATATATCCTCAAATTAATACATACATATATAAAGCATATAATTAGTACTAATTAGATTACAATATAATCACCACACTTTGATTTTAATTACAGTTTTCAGTTTATAAATCTATTAAAAAAATTATACTAAGTGTTTGTTTGTTAAGGGGGTTTACTAAGTTATGTTTAGCCCCTTGTACAAGTTTGGGGATGAATTCTAAAAAATCTTGAAAATAGTTTTTAAGCATTTGTGTTAGTTACATTTTAAAGAAAGAATTTCATGGCTATCGCTTTTCTCCATTGAGTATGAAGGGAAATGTTAAAAGAAGGTTTTAGCCCCTTATCCCTATTTGGGTGCAAATTCTAAAAAACCCTAAAAATTATTTTTAGGCATTCAAGTTCACTTCATTTTAAAACAAGAGTTTTATGGTTATCTATTTCCTTTTGAGATGTAATGACTAACTTCAAGACAGCGTTTTGACCACTTATCTCCCGTATGGATGCAAATTCTAGAAAAACACCAAAATGATTTTTAGGCATTTGTGTTCACTACATTTTTAAACAAGAACTATACAGCTATCAGTTTTCTTTATAGAGATATGAAGGGAAATGTGAAAAGAATGTTTTGGCCCGTTATCCTCTATTCTGTGCAAATTCTAAAAAACCCTGAAAATTATATTTAGGTATGATGTTAGTTACATTTTAAAGCAAGAACTTTATGGCTATCTCTTTTTCCGTCTGAGATATGTAGGGAAACGGGAAAAGAACGTTTAGGCCCCCTTAGCTTGCTCAAGTGTGAATTGTAAACCCTAAAAACGATTTTTAGGTATTTGTCTTAGTGACATTTTAAAGTAAGAATTTTATGGCTATCTCTTTCTCCCTCTGAGATATGAAGGGAAATGTGAAAAGAACGTTTTGGCCCCTTACCCCCATTTGGGTTTGAATTCTAAAAAATGCAGAAAACAATTTTTAGGTATTGCAGTTAGTTATATTTTAAACAAAGAATTTTATGGCTCTCTACTTTTTCCTCTGATATGAAGGGAAATGTGAAAAGAACGTTTTGGTTACACTTTAAAGCAAGAATTTTATGGCTATCGCTTATTTTCCGCCAAGATATAAAGAAAAACCTGAAAAGTATGGAAAAAACACTCAAAATACTGGTGTTAAACAATAAAGTAAATAAAAAACTTTGTAAAAAACACAAAACACTTGTTACTTCTTACGTGTGTTTTTTACAAAGTTTTTTATTTACTTTACTGAAAACAATGCTTTGGACCGCCACCCTCGTCTGGGTACGAATTTTTAGAAATTGCTTCTTAAATGATGCCTTGGACACAAAACCAATGCATTCCTAAAATTTCATGTCTTATTCTCAGTAGATTTGGCTGGGCATTGATCATCCATTAGTCTGGACATCTTCCTTTGTGCATAGATTAATTAAATGAAATAAGGTACAAAAAGATATTTTTTTATTGTGTACTTGATTGGTATATTTTATTATTATTGTGTGTTTATGTACAAGAATTCAGAATGAGTAATAGTGACAAAGAAATTAAATCGTCTGATCAATGGTTTTCAGTTAGTACTAACTCTGAAAATCATTCTAATAATAGAAATGGAAAGCAAACTGAAAGCTTTAATTGTATAGGTATGGAAATGAGAGAAATGATATCTTTTGACCCCCCAAGGGGGGTTTAAATTAGAGTAGTGGTTAATACTTTAAAGAGAAATGTTCCCAACTACAGCTTTCAGATGAGTGGAAAGTACAGATCTTTTAAAAAATTTTTAAAGGCAATGCCTAAACTGCTTTTGTCAACTCATTGTTACACATTCAGAATTGGATAGAACTTAAAGATACATTTCAGGAGATGTTTTATGCCACAGACAGAGTTGATTTTCTAGAATTCTTTAATTTAAAGTATAAGATGGGAGATGATTTAAAAATATATTTTTCTAAAAAAGATAAGATGGAATAAGTTAGAATTATCCAAAAAATCATTGTTGAAGGCTTAAGCTCTCATTTAATGCTGACAATCACAGAATCTTCCTCAGACAATAACAGAATACAGTAGACACCAGTTACAACGTACTCTCACGGGACCTAAAAAAAGTAGTACATTATAGCCGAAGTACGTTATAAGCAATACCGCCGGTATGATTCAATATTACACAAAAAAAAAAGGAAGTGGGCTCATAATTTCACTGTAATATGTGTTTTTAAAAAGTCTGATTTTTTAAATTTAAGTTAAATAAAAAACAGAAAATTCTTTATTACAATTTTATTGAGATAAATAATCTTTTTTTTTAAATGAGCTAAGGCTACTTTAAAAGTACTGTTTTGGATATTCATAATAGACTTTTGTAGAGTCTCTCCATCATCATTGCGGCATTCAAAAAATCGTGATAATGTTTTTGCATCATTTAATGCGTCGGGTATGTTTGGTATAGACTTCTCTATTTCTTTTTTCACTATCATCAGAATCATTATAGATAGGGCTTTTCAGAAGGCATTTACATTGATGAATGACAAAGAAAAAAAAACATGGTCTTGTTCTTAGCCCTACCTAGCAGGGGAAAAAGATAAAGGATCGCACCCTACATTTATACACAATTCATCTCGCTTAATAACCCACCTGAGAATCTGAAAACTGACAACGAGTGTTCTTGAAAGAACTACGTACTTTTGTTGAGTACATTTTAACCAAAGTTAAATAACATTATAAATATAGGACTTCAGTCGGGACCTAGATTTTAGGTACGTTATATCCCAGGTCCGTTATAATCGGTGCGCACTGTAGTTGGTTTTAGCAATTAAATTAATTAAGATAAAAAATAAAGTAAACAAAACCAAACTCCCAAAATAGTTTTTTCACCCCTAGGTTTAATCATAACAGTCATCAGTTTCAAGATTGGAGACATAATTATAACCAACATCCCCAATTTAGTCAGTGACAGTAAAACTCGATGTTACAGGAAATAGGCCTTTTTCTCAAAGATTCCGTAGTTAGACAAATCATCACCAAGTTTCGAATTTGCCACCTAGATCACACAGAAAGTGTCAGAACTCTGTTATTACTAATACTTACCACTGGAAACAAATATGTTCCTTGACAGAGAAATTAATCAATGTGCAGCAGGGTGGATCGAAATTTTTTTTTTTTTTTTTTTTTCAAAATCTTTATCTACTGAGGTGTCAAAAGTTGTACATTGATATGAATAAGACGTGTGTAAAATTTGAATGTTCTACGACAACGTCTTGGGGTTGCGCATCGAGCTTGAAATTTAGAAATTTTTGAAAAATATGGCTTTTTTTAAAAAAACGACCAAAAAAAATTCTTTTCCGAATTATTAGGCTCCCAAGGTTTTAGGAGTTATATATTGTTATGAATAACACGTATGCGAAATCTGGAGGGGCTACGGCAATTTCTAGGGATTGCACATCGATCTTGAAATCTATAAATATCTGAAAATTATATGTTTTTTTAAAAAAATATGTAGAAAGCAAACTTTATTTGTTAAAAATAATTTGGTCCTTTTATATGTTAAAAGATATTTAGAGAAGCTCAGTAAATCACAAAAACTGGCTTTACGAATAGTTTGATACTATGCACACGTTATGCGGTCGTTTCGTCTTGGGCGCAATATGCAAGCTGTGCTCCAGACAACTAACGCCGGTTTGCCTGCTGCATGATGGCGATGCACATGCGTTCGGTTAAAACAGGCAAGAGATATTTCGTTGAAACAGGCATTTAGTCTAACGTTTCAGATAGATGGTTCTTTCAGTTTACTCTCAAAAAAAGGTAAAAGGTGGTTGCCTTGAACTGCTACGATTCTGAATAGAGTGAAACTGTCTGCAACAGGACATGGAACAAAATTTGGTGTTCTTAGAAGAGCTGGGAACATCGAAAGAATTACCTTGTACGAAGTTACCAACCGGAGAAGACATACTCGTACTTCTATATTACTATTTTGTACTTAAAAAGAAAAATTTCTGGATAAAGGGCAGGATCCACCGGAAGGAGAAGTACCCTTAGTTGTGGCGATCAAAATACAGGAAATTTGGATCAAAGCCAGTATCCCTACTGTGTCAATCCAAGGAATTCAAGAGATAGAAAATGTCATGAGCAAGTTCAGCAGCTAAATAAATCGTACATTAGAGACGGACATAAGAAATTGTTTATGAAGAAAGTTGGGAAAACTCTCCCTTACCGAGCTATAGAATTTCGCACTTGCAAAAGTACTGATTTTATCTGGAGCAAGTGTGGCTCAGAGCCTCACATACCTCACACAGAACGTGGGTCATTAGCAGACCAGAGGGGAGCTAGATATATGACAATCGATGGAATTGTAAATAATAAAAATTATGGAGAACGAGAGAAAAGTTGAAATGTTGGAAAGAGAAATTTCGAGATTGGTGGAGAAAGAGGTGAAAGTTCCAATATCCAGTCTCCAACTTAAGTCACTGATTTGGAAAATGAAACTAATGAAAGAGAAGTACGAAAAACTGAAGAAAACGCTGAATGCCTATCTATCGCCACTTTTGGAATATGCGTTCACAAATGACAAAGTTAGAATAAAAATCTCAGTGCTTTCACAAATTTGCGGACTAGGAAGCAGAAACTCTGGTATCAACTTTATTTCTCAATCTAGAAAGTGAAGGAATGCAGATGGAGAGAAACCTTCTCAACTCATTATTGACGCATATAAAGTTAGAGAAAGGCTGAGATGACTTGCAGTGAAAGAAACAGAAGAAGGATTTAAAAATTTCTTTGGATTGTGTTTTGATAGGAGGAAGTACAAAACTAGATACATAGAAAAATTTGCTGACGGCAAATTACTCCCAAGTGTTTGTCACAAAGAGCATAGCTCGCTGATAATGGAATCTGGTTCAACATACTTTGGCCGTAAGTCACGATCTGATTTTAAGAATTTCACTGGAAATTTAAGAAAGTTTGACACAAATCCCATTGATCTTGGAACCCTGACAAGCACTGTCGGTGGTGGCTAATCATCGAATTCCGGATAGAACAAAGGCGTCATCCGAAATCTAATAATGCAGTTCTCTAATCTATCTAAATCTCTGCAATGTTGTATTTGCCACCTTCACACCATAGCAAACAGCCACTCCGAAATTTGCTGTCTATCCATCTATCAGATGATGGTTTCTTACCATCTAGATTATTACACTTCATAAAATGATACAGTTTGATCTGAAGCCGGGATTTACATTATTCAGTAAAACGCATGCTCCAATAATTGGATGCTTGGGCTGGCACGGTCAGGACTCGGATCGCAGGCAAATCAACAAGGTGGGTCCTGGGTAATGAAGTTACGATTGTGGTTGTACTAGAGAAGAGCTACGAACGTTACTGACTATTTTTCAACGGGACTGATTCATTAAAAATATAATTTTTGCTTTCTAGATATTTTTATCAAAAATGCATATTTTTCAGATATTTATAGATTTCAAGCTCGATGTGCAACTCCTATAAATTGTCACAGACCCTTCAGATTTTGCATACGTCTTATTCATAACAATATACAACTTGTAAAACCTTGGGAGCATAATAATTCTGAAAAGAATTTTTTTGGTTGATTTTTTTAAGGAAGTCATATATTTTAAAAATTTCTAAATTTCAAGCTCGATGCACAATCCCAAGACGTTGTTGTAGAACATTCAAATTTTACACGTCTTATTTATATCAATTTACAACTTTTGAGACCCCAGGAAGTAACGATTTTGAAAAAAAAAAAAAAAAATTTCGATCCACCCTAATGTGCAGGTAACTATTCAGTCAGGGAATTTTTAATAATTCCCAGGATAGTTAGAATGATTAATGACAATTAATTGCCGTAAGAGAGCAAATTATTCAAAGTGTGTGGAGCCCTCAAAGTTTAAATTTTTTCTAATTTTGATAATAAAAAGGACTTTATAAGTAATTGTTCTGTGAATATTACCTCCATTATTTCCTGATTTCTAAAAAGATAGTGGACAAAAATAATTTAATATGTCACACAGGAGCCCCAATTAGGGTTCGGCAAACCGATGGTGAAATTTTTATAGCAAACAAATGTAATTTTAATTTGAATATTGGAAATTTAAATAATGATGTTTCTGTTAATATTACTGAAAACGACTTCAGTAATATTAACAGAAACATCGTAACTTATCTTATATTGGGACTCCAAGAATGTAAAAGATCCAAGTTGGTAACTGATTGTGGTATACCAAGTTTTCCAGGGCCGTTGCTATCAGTAATGGGGCCCAGTACCAATTTTAATGCCAGGCCCCTTAGTGCCTGTTTTCACCACCACTTTCACTCTCTCTTGCACTTAAATACTCCAAAATGAATACTTTCAAATTTCATTTAGACGATGTTATAGTTTTTCGTAACTGAATTTTAAATTTCAATGTAAACCTACTTAGTAATCTGAAGTTTGTACAAAAATATATTTACACAAATAATTTTTATACAGTAGAACTGTATTACATAAGATTATTTGTGTAAATTGACAAAACGAGAGGTCAAATATTTTGAATTACACATTTTTCAGAAATTAAATCCTTTAATCATAAAAACAACATCTGAAAATTCATGAATGCCCATATTTTTTTTGCTGGCAACATTTTCATGTGGATTGAGGGAAATGTTGAGAGTAAAAACATTTTTTGCACCCCTGCATCATGCTGATATAGAATGAAGGAAAATTATAGTTTTCAATTTAACACTATTAATATATATTATTAAATATTTATGTATAATAGCATTAAGTTGCGTGAGTTACTCAATAAAACAAAACAATATAAAGTATTACCTAAAGATTATGATATTATGCAATACTTTAAAAAGTAAATAATTGCCGACAATAGTAAAATTTAAAAATATTTAAACAAATTTATTTCTTTAAAAGTTTTATATAAAAAGCATATTGATTAATATTGATTTTAAATTACTTCAATTGTAATGTAGACACTGCAATAACAAATGGAGAACTCGAGATTTTGAGTTGAATTACCAAAAATGTCTTATTTTAATATACAGTCAAATATTATAAACTGCATCATAAAAAAGAAGAATTTAAAATAAAATCGCCCATTTTCTTCCCTTATTTTGACATTTAGCCATGTAAAACCAGTCTAATTCAAATCTACGTATATCCTTTCAAAGTCACAGAATCAGCGTGATGTGATAACTTTAAGTTTGCATACAAACTTTCAGATGCATTAAAAATTCAAGAAATTTATATATATATATATATATAAGAAATCAAAATTATGCATTTGTGCAGATATGTGATTTTAGTGATAAAAATCTAAAAATACTTAAGGGTAAATATTCATTTGCGAAAAGGATGCAAAAATGTAGAAATTATAGCTATAAAACATGGAGATCAGTAATTTAAAATTTTAAGGGTAATTAAAGTAATTGTTTTTAAAAAAAGAAAATGTGGAAAATAACCAAAACACTGAATTTAAAAGGGAATGAAGGGAGGAAAAAAATTACTCTCAAATCCAACAATTTTAACTTTTTTTTTTTTTTTGAGGAGGGAAGATGGATAACTGATATACTTTTCTCAAGGTTTGAAGATACATAGTTGCCAACTTTTGAAATTCACAAGGTGTAAAACCACACACAATTGACCTATTGAACTTTTGCCAGTTCAGTATACAACTATTTGGCAGACATCATTTTTGATGATTTCTGCTAAATGACACTTTAAATGAATTTTATAAACAGCATAAGAACAGTATTTTAATGTTTTTCTATGAAATAAACACATGAAAGACTTAAGTTTTGTCTATTTGCATAGTTTAAATAGCATAAGATATTAAAATTGACATAACACACTTAAAATATATTTCTTAAACAAAAAAGAAATACTGGATACAAAATATGATTTTAAACGCATTACGGAAGGGGAAAAAACAATTATGTAATACATAAAAAGTAGTCTAAAATTATGCTTGAAAAGGAATAATTAAAAAAGAATAAACATGCCAAGTCGTTTGCTTTCACAAATATTGTATTTTTCTTAATCAAAACAGCCTTCGCTTCAATTTCATTATCATTACTATTATTTTGTATAATTTTCAATTATATTTGAACCTGGGATCTTCAATGAAATTTTTTGTTTACTATTTTACATTTTTAATAAGTGGTCAAAAAATAATTTAGATTTGAAATAAGAATGGATTTTATTCTTATTTCAAATTTAAATAGGAGATGGGGATGGCAATTCAGTAATCTTAAAATAAACAAAACTGCAGAAAAATCTCATTAATAATAAATTGTAGGAGATTTTAATTTTAAAAAGAAATATGCGGCATTTTTTATCAAAATAAAAGCATTTCAAAAATTCATTAAAAAGCGCAAAAAAATGGAAGTTTCACATAAAATCATAAAAGTAGGTGAAACAACGTAAATTTACAACGAAAGCGTAAAGTTAGTATAGTATGAGTAAGTATATTCAAATTGTCTTAATGATTTTACTTCTTTCCTCATGGGTGGAAAATTCAAGTGTGGTGGGGGATTTGTATCATAAAATACCAAATTTTTTTCACTTAATACAATTAACACTTTGTTGTTAATTGTACACACTCAAAAATCACACACACACAATCACACACAGTTTGTGTCACACTCAAAAAATGTGTAAGGTCGTCAGTATGCTTTATTTCAACAGAAACATAAAAAATTCAAGTTTTCCAATCGCAAAATAATGGAACTATAATAATAAAAATGAAGAAGTGGATGTTTCGATTAGGGGAAAAAACATTTGTAAAAGCAAATAAATTGGCTTTTTTTAAATTCCTTTACAGGTGCAATTTTACGGTACTTTCATTTACGGTAAATTTTGAGAAATTATTTTTTAAAACAAAATGCGCATCGTAATTTTATTAAACTTCATGTATTAATTCAAAAGTGTGGTGGGATTTGCATTTTAAACCAAATTTTTTCACTTAATGAAATCTACACTTTTACAAAAGTTGTGTAAAGCGCCATTATGGTTTATTTCAAAAACAGCAAAGCATAAAATTAAGTTTCGTAATCGTAAAATAACGGGAATCCGGTTTTGAAGACAAATTTTTCATAATCGCGCAAATTTTCAGGCCCGGAAATCATTCCGCATTAGATTCAAATTTTATTGTATTCGGCATCATCTGCAATTTTTCTCTTTATATATATACTTGTCTGCAACTAGAGGAGAGGAAACGGGGCACTTGCCCCAGGCATAGTGCTGTTACATCAAAATGGAAGTGGAAAGACAAAGGTTTCTAATGGGCGACGTGATCTCTAGTTGCAGCACTGAATATGCGTAATATTTGGAAATAATCTGTTATAGGAAAGCCAGTTTAGTTAAGACGTGTGTTAGGGGGAAAAAATGCAAGAGCGCAACATAGTAAAAAAAAAGTGGGGGGGGGACGACAGTATTTCCCATCGTATATGGCGACAGCGGATTTTCTAAGGGGAAAAAGTCTTAATAATTATTATTGTGCAACAGTTTGTAGTTACATAATTATAAAGCAACTCCCAACACTTCAGGGATTGGAAAGAATTTGACCCTCTTGCCCAAATTTTTAATTTCCCAATCGATGAATTCAAAATAGTCTTAATGGCCCTCCCTACCGAGCATTTTCGCACTTTCGATTGGGCTTTTACTGAGCGCGTAGTACAATGAAAATGAACATCCCAGGGGTGCATGGAGTCGACGAAAGACTTGCATTATCGCAATCGTCGACGATTTCATTTTTGTGGAGCAGCCGCAAATTTTGAATTGACATTTCCCACCCCTTTCTCTGACTAAAATTGTTCTATAGCAGAGATGTCATCCATTTGGCTCCGATGCTGATCAGAAATTCGATATTTTCAAGCAGTATTTCCCGCCATGCGAAATATTCAGGTACATTTCCATACTGCTGGACACCCTGTCAATGAATAGGTTAACTATCGACGAGGGGGGGGTGTACCTACCCCAGACTTCCTTGATCTCTTGAACTTTCTGAGCAGCCAAAGTTTGGATGAATGTGTTTTGAAAATATGAAAAAATAAACAATAACCAAGTGGCGTTTATTAATTACTTACAGGCTTTATAAAACACCGTAAAACGCCATTTACAGTAGGAAATAATTTATTGTTATGACTACTCTTCTGAATGACAGATTGTTTCTCTAATGAGATACTTTACGACCTGAAGCTGCAGCGAACGGTTTTAATCCTCTTCTCAGGAGGGGGGGGGGGGAGAAAAGCGGACACGGAGCAGATGCCTCCCCACAAACCATTGATACGAGAATAAACAAATCAGCTTCCTTTCTCACAGGAAATCACTCTTAAAATCAAAATACGAATAAATGAAGTTAAGAAAAGATACAGAAAATAATTTTACAGAATGAACTTAACGCAAAAAATTAGTGTTCCATCCTGACAAGTGGAAAAGATTTTGAACGAAATGGAAAAACGTAGTTAAGTTGCTAATCGTCATTTCTTGACTTTTGTGACCTTTTTTCCCATTTCTTGACTTTTCCGTGACTTTCGTGACCATTGCATGATGGTAGACACCCTGCTACAGGAAATGTTAAGCCATACTTCAGTTTGAAAATTTTGAAAGACTGTTGAACATTAGATATTAACTCTCCCTCCAAATTATGTGTATATATACTACTGAATAAATTAAATTTTAACATTTTTATCCTATAAATAGTATTTATTTATTTATACAAAGAAATTCACATTACAGACAGTTATTAGTGAGCCCAATAATTGTCATTTGTTGAGAAATAACTCATTTTTTAATATAATTATTTTTCAATATAATTACTTTTAATTATGTATTTACCGTAATTTATGGAAGAGACGCTGCGGCGTTTATGAGTTTAAAAGTTAAAAAATAGTAAGTGCGGCGTTTACAATATTTTTAATTTTTTTTTAGCCGATCTTCAACGAAAAATTCGTTTAGTGATAATTGTCTCAGAAGATGGCGCCACCACCAACACGTACACTTTAGTGTGCACAGATCCATGGCTAACTGGGATCTTCCCAGTTAGATCCCAGTTAGCCATGACAGATCACAGTGTAGCGAATCAGAATGCAGAGAACCTACCCCCCATAGAAATGATCTTTGATCCAGTTTTGGAGAAAGTCAGAGCGCCCTGAGATGGGTCCATGTCCCGTGCTCTGAAGTGGATGGCTTCATACATCCAATCGATGTCTCCTCAATTAAGTAAAAAAAAAAAAAGTAAATCTTTTACATCTACATTTTAGAACTATAATTAAATTTTAATGAAGTTTTGAATATATATTTTGAAGGGTTAAAGTTCTGTAAAATACCGCAAAAGTGCACTAACCTCTATTAAATGCACCCGTTTTTCACATGAACCTCTATTGTTCTTAAAATACTGAATTTCAGCCAAAATTAGTCGATGTTGCGCCCGGTTCGAGTTTAACCCTTCCCCCCCCCCCCCCAAAAAAAGTTAATCTAAAAGTTTTTTTTTTTTTTTTTTTTCACCGTGCGGCTTTGCGCCCTGTGCAAGAGCACTCTATCAAATAAACACTGCCAACTAATTAGTATGCTCAAAAAATGCTGAGTGCTTTTAAAATAAATCTCAATGCTATAAATATCAAAAATAATAAATAAATAGAACGATCAAGAGTTGTTACACAACATTCAGTTTAAAACAACAATTTGCTGAAGCAAGCTCATTACGTAATTCAACAGCTGGCCATCAGCGGGGGGGAAAATGTTTACTTTTAACTGGAGCCTCTTCTCACACATCGATTGCTGTTTTCATTTTAATGGCGCCTGGTAGTCTGTCCGAACTTTGTACGGATGCAAGAAGGTTTTTAGAAGTTATTTTTTTATTTCTATAAATTCGCCTTTGTGAATATAAACAGTGATATCTGATTACTTGAAAATAGAAATCGTAAGCTTCCTAAAATAGCGGTAAATACTTTAAAACATTCTATGGGAAGGGGGAGAAAAAAGGAGATTTTTTTTTTTTTACCGTTTATCCAATTTCTCCCAAAATATATCCGATCAACTTAATAGCTTTTCTAATAAATTAGGTCTAATAAGTAATGCAACATATTTTTTATTTATTTTTTGTTAATTAAGAAATTATTTTAGAAATTGAATTTTATCTGCTATTGACTTCTTCTGACCACGATCACCCCCCCCCCTCCCACCAACGATCGCAGCTGCGGCGTTTATGCTGGGTGCGGCGTTTCTGATGATTTTCTAGCTAACTAAGCTCATTTTCATGGGTGCGGCGTTTCTTCCATAAATTACGGTAGTTTAATGCAAAATGAAAATATACTGCACAATTAGTTTACATATTGTTCTCTTAATTTTATGGATTAGTTTTTGACAGTTTTTGACAGTTTAAACCAGTTTTTGATGCTTGTCATGTCAAAAACCAGTTTTTGACGTCAAAAACCAACACTGTAGAGAGGTCCCGAGTTTTCTTGAATGCACGTCTGAGAGTATAAAAGGAATCGGGCAGCTTTCGATCCAGTCAATGTTCATTGAGCTTCTGTCGATTGAGTTTGCTGTGTTACGCTTTGTACTGACGCTATAGAAGCGGTGTTTCCGCTTGCTTTTTGAAGCTGATTTTTAAGTGCTGTATGTAAATTCTTCATTGTTGTGTCTTAAGGGATTGTGTACAATATCCCTTGCATATTTCCACTGAATTTTGAAAGTGGAAATATTTTATTTTGTGTGAGAATTACAGCATTTGTGAAAGCTTCGGTACTGAATGAACTGTTATAAACAAGCTACTGATTGTTAGTGCCTGTGAATTTTATACAGCGAATTGTTCAACAAAGTTCTAGAAGCAATAAAGTTTGTGTTTCATCCTGACAAGTGGACTCTTTTCTAGAACTTTCTACACCTACTGGGACTTTAGAATGTCGAACCCAGGAAACAAGCAGAGTAATCTGCAACAATATGCACTAAACTGAAATCCCATATTTCAAACACAGTGCTGAAGAAACATGAGTCTTTCTGGTTGCTGTAATATTATAATACTTTAGGATGACGGCTAGCCAATAGAGATGATTTAAAAAAGGGCACTTTGGGGTTCCACGAGAATGTACAGGTAGATAAAATATAGAAACTGGTCTGATTCCTGAAACTTTAACATGCAGAGTTGTAATATGTGTTCTGACTTACAATGCATAGTTAGATTTTTTTCCAATGTGTCTTAGTTTTTTTCCCTCTGCTTTTGGAGAAATTATCCTGTAGAAGTAAGTGTAAGTGAAACAGGAAAAATGATTTGTTGATAATATTTAGCTCTAAACATGACATAAATATGTGAATTAAATCTGTACATAACTATAAGTTTTTTATTAAAAAAAAGTAGTCTTAATATAAGTAATTCAGAATTTACTGCTTAATTTTTTTTTCTTGAAATTATGTGATGTACATGTTTATTATTTATAAGAATAGTACATTTATTGAAGAAGGTTTCAGAAATTTTTAAACAGACATGATCAGTTAGGCAGTAGGGGAAGGCAGAGGAACTGTTACTTTTTGTTCCTCAATTTTATCATACTATCACTATTGGACCACAATTACTGGATTGCATTCATATACTACAATATTTCACCTACATTGGTACAAACTTTTAAACAGAAAAGGACTGTCAGTGTAAGTGGATTAGGACAGATGTGTTTAGCATGTAATAAAAATAATAAAACTACCGTAATTTATGGAAGAAATGCCGCGGCGTTTATGAGTTTAAAAGTTCAAAAATAGTAAGTGCGGCGTTTCTACCGGGTGCGGTGTTTACAATATTTTTAATTTTTTTTAGCTGATCTTCAACGAAAAATCGAAAAATTCGTTTAGTGATAATTTTCTCAAAAGATGGCACCACCACCGACACGTACTCTTTAGCGTGCACAGATCATAGCATAGCGAATCAGAATGCGAACCTACCCCCATAGAAAAGAGGTTTGATCTTTGATTCAGTTTTGGAGAAAGTCAGAACGCCCTGAGATCAGTCCATGTCCGGTGCTCTGAAGTGGATGGCTTCATACATCCAACCGATGTCTCCTCAATTAAGTAAAAAGAGGGGAAAAAAAAAAAAAAAGTAAATCCTTTACATCTACATTTTAGAACTATAATTAAATTTTAATGAAGTTTTGAATATATATTTTGAAGGGTTAAAGTTCTGTAAAATACCGCAAAAGTGCACTACCCTCTATTAAATGCACCCGTTTTTCACATGAACCTCTATTGTTCTTAAAATACTGAATTTCAGCCCAAATTAGTCTATGTTGCGCCCGGTGCGAGTTTAACCCTTCCCCCCTCCAAAAAAGTTAATCTAAAAGTTTTTTTTTTTTTTTGCCGTGTAGCTTTGTGCCCTGTGCAGGAGCACTCTACCGAATAAACACTGCCAACTAATTGGTATGCTCAAGAAATGCTGAGTGCTTTTAAAATAAATCCCAATGTTATAAATATCAAAAATAATAAATAAATAGAATGATTAAGTGTTGTTACACAACATTCAGTTTAAAACAACAATTTGCTGAAGCAAGCTCATTACGTAATCAACAGCTGGCCATCCACGGGGGGGAAAATGTTTACTTTTAACTGGAGCCTCTTCTCCCACATCGATTGCTGTTTTCATTTTAATGGCGCCTGGTAGTCTGTCCGAACTTTGTGCAGATGAAAGAAGGTTTTTAGAACTTTTTTTATTTCTATAAATTCGCCTTTGTGAATATGAACATTGATATCTGATTATTTGAAAATAGAAATCGTAAGCTTCGTAAAATAGCAGTAAATA
Organism: Cheiracanthium punctorium; assembly: GCA_038373885.1. Taxonomy (NCBI): domain Eukaryota; kingdom Metazoa; phylum Arthropoda; class Arachnida; order Araneae; family Cheiracanthiidae; genus Cheiracanthium; species Cheiracanthium punctorium. Next base: position 237,166 of record JAWZYV010012667.1, on the reverse strand, counting down.
CTTTAAAACATTCTATGGGAAGGGGGAGAAAAAAGGAGATTTTTTTTGTTTACTGTTTATCCAATTTCTCCCGAAATATATCCGATCAACTTAATAGCTTTCCAATAAATTAGGTCTAATAAGTAATGCAACATATTTTTTATTTATTTATTTTTTGTTAATTAAGAAATTATTTTAGAAATTGAATTTTATCTGGCATTGACTTCTTCTGACCACGATAACCCCCCCCCTCCTCCCCCCACCAACGATCGCGGCTGTGGCGTTTATGCCGGGTGCGGCGTTTCTGATGATTTTCTAGCTAACTAAGCTCATTTTCGTGGGTGCGGCATTTATGGCAGGTGCGGCGTTTCTTCCATAAATTACGGTAGCTAGTGTGCAAAACTATCAAAAACACAGAGAAGAGCAATAACTATATACAGCTGGCGATGAACTCTGAAATAATGATTGTTTGATAATTCGCAATTAAAAGTTTATCAAATGTAGCTACAGATATGTGAAGATTGACAGTTGGAATTAAAAATTTTTAGATAACTTGAAAAAATTTTGAATTTCCCAACTGTACTTTCTTCCCCCAACTCCTAAGTGAAATGCCCACATAGTTCTGCCCTGCCGATCGGGCTTCTCAGTTGAGTCAGCAAAAACAAAACATACTAGAGGAGCTACTTTTCAGGTTACTCGGCTCGCGCAAATGAAAACAATGAAAAAGAACAGTAACAATATTTCAATCTGAAAGAACAGAATATTTGAAAAAGGCATTTTAATAAATTATATTTTTAAGAAAGATCCAAGTTCATAGACAGGTTTTGTGAAAGGGCAGTTTTCAATCGAACCTATTTTTATGATGGGGTTATTGTACTCAAACGTATTTCTGTGAAGGGGCCGTTTTAATTAACGTATTTTCGTGATGGGCCGCAAATGGTATGTAGGAAATAAAAAGTGATGGTTGTTGACTAATAAGAATGAAAATGCAAAAGCAGGAGGGCACAGAAAGAAGACAAATAGGGCCGCCGGGTGTTAAAAAGGTGAAAACAGGGCCGCTGGGTGCTGCGCCCTACCAAATCAATCTAGAGTCAACACTAGGTTTATTTTACAATTTTTTTTTGTAATTCAGTTTTTGTTTGTAAAGTCAAATATTTTATAATATAAAAATAAATTTTCTTTGGTGTAAACATGGCATTTTATTCTGATTTAACTGAAAGCAGATATGTTGCATTTTTAAGTTCCAATAATAAACAGAAATGTTTTCTATGTGTCTCCAAAGTTTAATAATGTGAAAAGCTGCCAATCATTCCAGAATCAGCAGAATTACTCCATACACATTGTACAAATTTTCTGTATTATTTTGACCAAATTTGATATTTCATTTAAATTTATTATTTCCATAATTTTTACAGTGATGTCTGTAATTGTCAGCTAACATGTGGATTAATCCTGCAGAATGCAGAATGTTTGACAGCTCTGAATGTGCATTTCCATTACTTTCATAATTAAGTTATACATTAATTAATGAAGTGGTAAGCCCTCGAATCAACTTATTTTTTACAGGTCACTCCGTCTTAGAATATCATTCCTTTAAAACTGTCTGCACTTATTATTTTAGTTATTAAACAGGGTGTCTACCACAAAAAGTAAGCTTGATTTCTTGACCTTTTCTTGACTTTTTCTTGACCATAACAAATACGAAACTAATATAAAAAATACATCGTGCCAGGGATGCAGAATATTTTCTATCCGGCAATCTACGATTGGAGAAAATTTTAGCCATCTGGGGAAATTTTGCAGAAAAATATACAACTGATTTTAATTTTAACAATGAATAAAAAATTCTTCGAGTTTTTCTTTTTCCTGCCTATTTTTAAAGAGATTTTTTTTTCAATTTTTTCACTGATCAGCCGTTTGCTTTCAGTTAACTTGGACCAATTGCTATTTTAAAAAAAAAGAAGATTTACCATTGATCGCCATAAAAAGATTTGCAAATGTTGCTTGTACATTGCAAATCTTTTTACATCTATAGTAACACAGAACTTATGGAAGTCTATAATATATCATAAAACTTTGGGGAAATTGAAGTTATTACCTATGAAACATGGAGATCAGTGATAATTATAATTGGAATCCAAGTTATTGTTTTTAAAAATGAAAATGTGGAAAATAATCAAAACACTGAATTTAACAGGGAATGAAGGGAGAAAAAAAAAATTACTCTTAAATCCAACAATTTTAACCTTTTTTTGAGGAGGGAAGGTGGATAACTGATATACTTTTCTCAAGATTTGAAGATACATAGTTGCCAACTTTTGAAATTCCCAAGGTGTAAAACAACACGCAGTTGACATATTGAACTATTGTCAGTTCACTATACAACTATTTGACAGACATCATTTTAGACGATTTCTGCTAAATAACATGTAAATGACATTTTAAATGAATTTTATAAATAGCAAACGAACAATATTTTAAAGTTTTCTTATGAAATAAATAAGTGAAAAACTGTTAAGTTTGTCTGTTTGCACAGTTTAAATAGTATAAAATAATAAAATTTACATAACACAACTTAATATATATTTCTTAAACAAAAAAAAAAAAAAAAAAAAGGCCACAGCGAACGGTTTTAATCCTCGCCTTAGGTCGGAAGGAAGAAGAGTGGACACTCAGCAGATGCCTTCCTCCACACACACACCATTGATAAGAGGATAAACAAATCAACTTCCTTTCTCCCAGGAAATCACTCGTGAAATCAAAATACAGATTAAGGAAATTAAGAAAAGATACATAAAATAATTTCTCTGACTGAACTTAGCAGAAAAAATTAGAAACTAAGAATTTGAATGAAACGAAAAAATGTAGTTGAGTCGCAAATTGTGACCTAGTGCTTCATTTCTTGACCTTTTCTTGACTTTCGTGACCTTTTTCCCATTTCTTGACTTTTCCATGACTTTTGTGACCTTTGCATGATGGTAGACACCCTGTTAAATGAAGTTTCTATGTTAATTAACTTTTTACATGCCAATGTTCCCAAACGGGAACATCAACTTTGAAATTTCTTTTTTTTTTTTAAATTTACTTTTATGCACTAACAAAAAATAATATTTATAGTAAAAATGTGACTTAATTTTTTGATAAAAAAAATCTAATCTGTTTTATAATTACTGTTGCTTATGAAAATTCATGAAAAATACGTTTTTTGACTATTTTCACAAGTGTTTATAAAACATTTTACATACAATTTGTAAAAGGTGCAAAAACTAAAAAATTCGAGATTTATGATAAATAAGGACTATATTAATGAGCAAATATGATAAATAATAGTTTACAATAAAATTGCATTTACTATGATAACATCAAATGTTGTTGTTCCTGTTTGGGAACATTGGCATGATTGGGTATACTTCTTGAGTGATTTACATTGCTCCATACTTCTATAATCCATAATGGTGAAAACCTAACAACTTTAGTTTTTCTGATAGTGTGTTCAGAAACAGGTCAAAGACCCTTTGTATCCCTCTTATAGCGTGTCTATACTCCTTCTCTTCTCCCCCCCCCCCTGCCCATGTCCTTGATTTAGTGAGGGAGGAGGGAGTTTTCTCCATATCCAAACAAGTGTTTTACAGAGGATATTTACAGCTTTTCTCAAATACAGGGCAATTGAAGGATGGATTTTACATATTGAATTGCATCATAACACAACATCAGACCTGTCACAGCCACCCCTGAATTTTTGAAGAGATGTAACATTCAGTTTGCTTCGAGTGATACCCAAGATTCATTCCATTCCAGGGCCACGAGCTCATCTAATACAATCTGCAAGACAGTCAGATACCCATTATTTAGTACCATCAGCCTAAGGACGCTGCGTAGTTTGCCAAAAAAATACAAGAAAAATGTGTTTTGAGTGTGAAAAACGATTGCATGAACACTGTTTTCCTTCATACCATGGACAGTGATGTAAACATAAAAATTATTGTTATTGAAAAAAAATTAAGGACAATTTTGGTAAAGTAAATTTTATTTCATATAAATATTAATCAAGGTTTTATACAACTACTCTTTCTAGTCAACCATAGCTATTTCATAATTAGTATTCATGTAATGTATTACTTGTGCTTTTTTTTTTTTTCATTAGTTTGAAAAACTGAAATCTGTCAATAATACTCTTTTTATTTAACATAAGAAATCCTTATTTTTTATTTATATTTTAAAATATATAAAATGTTTTTAATCACAAGTATGAAATTCTAGCACAAGAATTGTAAATTTTAATTATTTGATAAACATAGTAAAAAAGTTAACTAATCACGCCAATGTTCCCAAATGGGAACATATCAGAAATCATAGCCAAAAATTTTTTTTCCATTAATTTCTTGTACCATTGATTAAATAGATGTATTTAAATCTTATTTTTATGAGCTAACACAATTTTTTAGACTTCAAACTAATAGCGCCGTGTAAAAGGTTAACGCATCTGCATCATAAGGGAATATGAAAGGAAGGCCTATATACCAAATTTCATCGGTATCGTTCTGGTACTGCATCAACGAAGTTGAGTGTATTCATACAGCTCTGGTGAGTGACAAGGAAATTTGAGCATACATATATACAAATGATGCAAAAGTGTTGAGATATGTTTAAATGTTATTGAATATACATTTAAATAATTTTTAAGGCACACTGGTTTTTGATGGATATAACTGGCTAAAATTGGTATTAACTTCTGTCATGTCAATAACCCAACCCTGTCTGGTAGTAAAGCCATTGTTCCCCTCCTAAATAAACAAACAAACAAGGAGCTGATATTATAAAACATTTTGTAAATGAATTAAAATAATTATATTCATTATATTATATATAATGAAAAACATGAGGTATTTAGTGCACACTGTAAAATGAGAAGCTATTTACACTGAACTAATTACATTTTCAAAACATACAAATATCATAACTAATAATTTTCACTGTTATTTTTATATAAAATAAAAATTGTATTTACACTGACTATTAATTGATATAAAATAAAATCCTACCCTTTACATAAAATTCACTATTCCTTCTGCATAAATCAAACATTTTTAATTTGACTTTTTAACGAGTTTTAGGAAATTACAGACATAAAACCTAAAACTGCTGCATTGTCTCTCATTATGAAGCATGAATAACCACTTTTTTTAAACACAAAATGATGAAACATTAAGGAAATTCCAACTATTTTAACAGTTTTATTCAGTGATGTAAAATACCAAGATATTTATGTATGAAGGTAAATGCCCAAGGTATTTACCTAGGTATATACTCAAAATGGGTATTTATTTTTTAAATTAACAATATTGTATAAAAATGTTTATATGGTTGTGTAATTATATCATCGCTCATATAACTGGCTAAAATTGGTATTAACTTCTGTCCTACTGGGTACCTACTGAGTACTAATTAGTACCTACTGAGCAGGGTTGGCAAAACCCCGGGTTTTTGTACAAAAACCCAACCCACCCGGGGTTTTGTGGGCTTTTCTGTGTTTTTGTTATTTTTTGTATGTTTGTATATTTATACAATATATCTGTTTACATATGCATGAGCATTAATTAATTGAATTTTTTCATATAAAAATCATTACTAAGAACAATAATGCAAATATGTGACAAACAAAACTGCAAATCTAAAAATTATTCTTTTATGTTATTTATTTTTGGTCATACATTTACTTAATGCCATTCAAATAGATGAATCCATTCCATAATGAATTTTTCTTATTACTATGGCATCAGTCTACTCAAAAATGTTTTATTTTGGGTTTGAGTTTATGTTTACATCTTTCATTATTAATAAAATTACTTTGCTTTGATATTTGATAAACAATATTTTTTGCTTCTAGCCAGTCATTACTACCATAAAAATATTTTTTTCATGTGGTTATATTTATTGACAACATCATTTTGTAGTTTGTTTCGTTTTGAAATTTTCTTGAATCATCCAATCACAGAATATTACTGAGGCTGACCAATGGAAAGAATCTCAGGCACTTCTTTTTCAGTCTCTGCATTCTGTTCCATCTAGCTCTGCTTCCATTGAGAGAATTTTCTCTAGATTTGGATTCATATGGTCTAAGCTGCGGAACAGACTAGGCTCAGAGCAGTGTGAAAAATTAGTAAAGATTTACAAATATTACCACAAAAATCAAAGTGAATGTGATTTTGATTGGTAAACTGTAAAAAAAAGATCAATTATAATTAATTTGAAATATATTTTTTTCATTCTACATTTTTAGCTTGTTTTCATTTAACTTTAATTGGGATTATTATTAGACATTAAACACACATGTCATATTTTGCATAGTTTTTTACTAGAATATTATCAACAGTTTATTTTCATTATAATGTGGTATCAAAACTTATTTATAATAATCGCTGCATATTTGCTATAAAAAAAATTAAATAAGCAAAAGAATAATAAAAACAGTATAGTAGCAAAAAGTAGTCTGTGTTTTCAAACTGAAAATTTCAGGGTTTTTTTCTTTATATTTCTTAAAGGGAAAATATTATTAGTTATATATATATATATATATATATATAACTAACAAGTAAAACACAAAACATACTACAAATAAGACATATCTCGCATAAAAGTAACAGCTATTATCAAGAATTAGAAACCAGATTTTGAATCCAAATAAAGTGCAAGAATTATTGTGATAGTATAATGGAATGGAAATTATAACCACTGTCACCATCTTCAGGGGCCACAAACAATGGATTATAATTTACAGTAAACCAAATAGTAGGGTTTCGGTTGTGTGGCATATCAGAAGAGATATTAACTCCACACATCTGGGCCCTACCCTACTATATAAAGGAAAGAAGAAATCAAAAAGATAACAAAAATTAGAAAGATAATTTTACATACCATACCTTGAGCACATGGAAATTTTATTTTGAACAGTTGATATGTGTTGCCAATGCTAAGAATTGTAAAAAGTGAAAAATGGTGTTGCCACTAAATAAAAGTGTAAAAGTGGAAAGAAGAAAGTTTAGGAGTTGCCAAATACTAATAGGTAATATTATTAAATTTTAAGAATATCCAGGTATATTAATATAATAAATATATATTGAATAATAATAAATTTAAAAGATTGAATAAAATAAATATTATAGCAAAATTAAATATAACATATTGTTTAAAAAATATAATGATTATTATTATTGACTAAGTATGTATAATAAGTTATTGTATGACAGAAGATTAATCTAGTAGATAAGAAAAAAATAATGTTTAGAACAGAATAATCACAATATAGGAACCCCCTTTTTTTTTTTTTTTTTTTAAATTCCTCCAGATATATATATGCATGCATAAACACATCCAAATTGTTTTTAAACATATTACTTTTTTTTTTATATAAGAGAAAAACTTCCTCCGCCCGACCCAACCATCCAATTACAACCTTAAAACCAAAACCCCACCCAACCTCCAGTAAATTAACAAAGACATTAGACACATCATTTTCAAGAATTGTATATAATGGATTTTAGGAACTTAGTGGGATAGTTGTATTGTCTAGCTGACAGAAATAGAGATTTAAAATTGGAGACTTTGAAATCATCAGAACATAGAAACTTGATTCTACAGCAGTGATTATAGATGATATTGCGAAATACAGATTTATGTAAGCAGGAGTAAAAATGAGTAAAGCTATTTACTTTAAAGCTAAAATCTTTACGCTTATCATATATATTGAAACTAAGGCTATTTCTAGGAGTGATGGAGATACTTAGATCTAGAAAACTAACAGAATTGTTAAGCGTATCATTTTTAATTAATTCCAGAGCAGATGGATATTTTATGGGGAAGATAATGTTATTATTATTAGTAGTGTTTACAAGTAAGATATCATCTATATATCGTTTAAGAATGATGTGTGTATTAGTATATTCTTTTTCATAGTAATATAAGTAAAGATCTGCAAGGTAGCTAGATGCTGAACCACCTTGTGGTATACCATGATTTTGTAGATATATTTTATTGTTATGTAGAATAAAATTATTATAGATAATAAATTTAGATAGACAACTGAAATATGTTACATCAACATGGGAAGGGAGCTGAATATTGTTAACACAAGTTTCAAATAATTCATTAATTACATTGTAAAGGTCGTCAAGAGGAATATTGTTAAATAGATCTTTAAAATCATAGGTATATAAAGAGGTAATATTACTAATAGTACATATTGTATTGCGTAGATCATAACTATTTCCTATAGAGATAGAGTAATCATTACGTTTTATATAATACTCATGCATAACAGACAGTATCTTTAATAGAAGTTTACTTGCTACATTGCTATATGTATTACATCCTATTGTAACAGTTCGAAACTTTAAAGGCGATTTATGAAATTTAGGGATTAGTACAATATAAGGATAGTGTAGATTATTATGTTGTAGGTTGAGAAGTTTATAGAAAGCCAGAATTTTTTTGTTACAAACTACAGTAGACAAATTAGTAGAGGAATAGATACTGTTATTTACAATGGTAGAGGCTAACAAGCTATGATATAACTGTTTACAAATAAAGGCATAGTTATTGGATGATTTATCTACATAGTAATTATGAAATACTGCTTTATAAAGTCTATTTGAGTATGAAATTGACTATTGACAGGAGAACTATATTTTACATATTTAGCAATATTTTTCTTAAAGAATGAAAGTACTTTTACTTTCCAGGTAGTGAAGGCTTCAATAGGAGTGCTGTATTTTAAGGCAGTATTATATATGTAAAAATCTAAATCATATGTGAATTGTGTTACAATGCCACTAAGAGAGTGTTTTGAAGGAATACGGTGTTTAGAGCCCTTCTGCATGAGTTTTTTTAGCCTAATATCTTTTACGATAGCTAGATCTCCAGTAATGATGTGTCCATAATCCCTATTAATGAAGTTCCTATAGTGATTATCATTGCATATACAGAGTGGTGTATCAGAAGGGTTATATGTTTTTGAAAAGGAGTTATAGTTAAATAGTTTCCTACCAAAGGGTAGGGGATATTTAAAGGACTTTTTAATAATGACATTTTTGATGGGAAAGTAAGTGTTATTATTAGAAAATATTGTATTGAAGTTTAAGTTATTGAATGCAGGATTTGTGAAAGTAATTAATAAGTTAGAATTAGAAGGTGTATTATTACTTTTATTGGTTAGGTTTACGGTAAGTGCAGTGGCTCGTGCAACAATGAGATCGAAGAATAGGTGAGAAAAATGTCCAGAAATGTTAAGATTTGAAAAAATAGAAAAATACTTAACTAAAAGTTTCTTTTTAATGGAGTAAATGAAAGTACGTATATTAATCCAATTATAAGTACTGGTATAGTAATTATATAATTTTAAAATAGCAGATTTTATATAACTATTAGAATACTTAGGACTATTACACTTTTTACGTTTACCTCTAGAAGTTCTAATTGTTTTATTATATATAGACAAGTTTAAAGTATTATAGATTGGAGAATATTTATTTATGTTAGTAGTGCTAGTATAATATATTAATTGTTTATTATGTACTAATTGGTTTAGACCATACGGATAACTAGTATTATGAAATTGGATGAAGTAGTTTTCTAAAAATAAACGTTCATTATGGTTCTTCTTTATAGATAGAATAGTGATATTAATATTATTGAACCCATGCATATGAAAATGTTCATACTCAAAGTTATTACCAGAAAGATTACTAGGATAGTTCTTAACATGATTTCGATGTAGATTAATACGAAGGTGTAAAGGATTACTAGTTTGGCCAATATAAGCTATTTTACATTGATTACAGGTTAACATATAGATACAGTTGTATACTTTGCAAAACGTGCTTAAATTAGACCGACTATTACAAATATTTGTAGTATCAGCTAAAGGACAAGTTTTACAGGGAGAAGATGTGCATTTTATAAATTTAAGAGTAGGCAATTGATGTATATTAGTAGGTGATGATAAGTCGCAGGCTTTCGATCCAAGATAATCCTTATCATCATTAATTTTCTTGTACCGAGCATAAGGAAAAATATTATTTCCTTGTTTGCCAGGCGCTAAATTATTATAATCTACCATTCATAAAAAAGTGAGGGGTACATACTAAATTTTAAGTGACAAAACAAAGCTAGCAATAATTTCTTATAAAAGTAAACAAACACATAAAAGTAAATTGTATGAAAGTCTGGAGTAGAATAATATATTTACAAAATGAAAAATAGAAAATTACATACACATAACAATAAGTAACTTGAGTAAAATAAGAGCAAAAAATTACTAGCGGAAACTAGAATAAAATGAGTAACTTAATAAGTATTAAGGTCTTCTAATAAAGATGGCTTATTAGCTGTACATTACATCAATGTCTAAGTACTATATTATTTTTATATTTAAAAACGTCGCTGTGTGGTTACCAAGAGTGGAAATAACTCGTAAGATTGCCAATAGAGGGCAGCACATTATAATAAAAGCATCGCAAGCAAAGTAAAGTAGTTAGCAACTGTACAAATTGTAGATAATTGTAACTAATTAAGTAATCCAAATATACAGAAAAAAGATGTTTTTTACAGTGATTAAATAAAAACAGCAGCAGCAGCAACACCATAGCACTAGGCAGAAGTAGTTTGAACATTAATGTTGAAAATGTTGGGAAATTAAAATAAAAATAGAAAGGAGATAGTCTAAATAGATAGCTGTATTTTACAAAGTATTCAAAATGAATATAGATAAATCATAGATGCTGATTGAAAAGGAGTAACTGAAGGTAGTAACTAGGAAAATTACATAACTATAAATGCGCACTTGCAGCAAAATATAGCTTGTAAGAAGATTTATAAAATTATTAGCAATGCAAAAATGGCATATAAAGGCAAATCAAACATCCATAATTAATTATTTAGAAGATATCCTATTTGTAACGCGCAATTGCAGCTATATATATATATATATATATATATATATATATATATAATTACATATTTCTTAATCAATAATGAATACAAGTAGTAATTGAAATATGATTAATAATATTTTTTAATTCTTTCAAAGTAGAAAGAAAGCTTGTTTTCTGTGAAGGATCATGACTACCTCTGTCAAAAACACTGCTGTTATACTGTCTAGAAGTTTCAAAATTTTCAGTTAATGAAATTAATTTTAGAAAATAAATATTTTGAGGTAAACTTCATCTGATTAACATAAATATGACTTATTTTTATGTAATTTTGATAAGATAAACCACCTAGGTTTTGGGCTTAAAAGGTAAAGTGTATTTCTAAATACTATAGGTGGGATTTGCAGACTCAGAAATGATTTTAAACAAAAACCCAGTTTGAACAAAAACCCAGGCGGGTTTTTCTGAGCTGGGTCCACTTTGCCAACCCTGCTACTGAGTGTAAGGTAAGTTAAAGAAACTTCAGAACACTTTACAACTTTTTCATTTTATAATGCAATTAAGAAAAAAGGCTTCATGAAGCATATTATATAAGATATTTAATACAATCCTTTTAAATTGAGTACAATGAGTAAATAAGGAGCCATGTACACTCACTTCCAAAAGTTAAACACAGAGCGGTAAAATGGAAAAAAAAAAAAAAAAAAAAAAAGGACAAATACTGCTTTGATTGACACAAAATGAAGTAAGTAGCTCTATGTTTATTCACGAAACAAAAGAAAGAATTACAGATACAAAAAAATATTGAATTTTCATAAATTATAAGATGATATACTTGCATCAACAACAAAATGATGTTTGAATATAAAACAAACAAGAAAAGTCAACATTAATAGTGTATGTGAACACCCCTCACTTTCACACAAAGTGTACAGCTTTGTGATAATGCTTGTTACAAGGTGATCAACCACCACAACGTCCAGTAATCACCATTCCTCGTGTAGGATAGTTTCTAAATCTCTGAGAGTGGCTGGAGGTGGGAAAACTGTATATATAGCATGGCCAAGGATATTCTAAAGATTTCCAATTGGATTTAGGTCCTGTGAATAAGCCGGCTACTCCATATGCACAATCCCCTCACTCTCCTGAAAGTCATCAATGATGGCAGCATCATGCATTATCGTCCATTAAAACTAAAGAGAGATAACTGCTGCAGCGTACAGTTTAGAATGGGGTCTAGGTAATGCTGAAGATTCCCATTTTTACATATATATATATATATATATATATATATAACATATAACACTGGCTCCTAAATCAATTTCATCTAGGAGCTAGTACTTACTGCAATCTTTAGCACATTGGCTATAAGTATGCACATAGTTGATATCTATTTTATTTGCTTGTACTGAAGCTTTAGAGCATATCTACTGTATATATAGAGAGACGGAGTGAGTGGTAATAATAGATAACAGAGATAATTAAATACATTTTAAAAAGAAAATCTATTTTTAAGTGACTAATGCAAGGTGCAAGTTATGATAACCAAGAAATATAAATGGTTGGGAATTTTAAGCTAATGGCATCATTTATATAGCACTAGCAAATACATTTATCTCCAAACACTAAATCTGAAAACATGACAAAATATTATTCATAGCATTTATTAACTAAATTACAGAAGAATGTGTCATTTTTTTAATCAAATTTGGTTGTCTTGGTAGGATGGTGCCATTCCATCACAATTTTATGCATAAATTATAAGCCTATTTTCAATAGTTTTTTGTTCCATTGATAGGTATTTCTCTCCTAAAGTATTCTTTAATGCAGAAAAGACACATTCTTTAAGAGCATTTGATGGAGAAACTTAACAAAATGGTCACAACATCAGAGGCGGATCTACGGGGGGGGGGCTATAGGGGCTATAGCCCCCCCCCCCCCATTGAAACTGAATTTACACTAGATAGAACAGAGTTTTCAGGCTTAGTGAAAAACTGCGTGTCTAAAAATCGGTTGTTTTGAAATTTTAATTTATTTTTTTGATTTACTACTCTGATTTTTAGACTTGACCTCAGCTTTCAACCCTTTCGTTCCCAGGCTACAGATATTTTCAAAACCTCAGAATCCCAAGGAATCGCTCGAAATTTCATCTCCCCCTTGAAACATTTTGGTTTTTAAGGATGATCAGTAACCAAGTTGTTCTCGCCTTTTCCATATATACGTGAATATTGAATAAATAATAGCTCATTGTCAGAACGGGTTATGGCAAGTTGGTTAATGGCAAGCGAAAAGAAAAGTATTTGAGCGACGATGTCCATTCACCCCCTGCTACAGGGCCTGATTAAGACTCTGTGATACTATAGGCCCCCCTCCCACCTATTCCTATTTCATTCTACAAGTATAAATAACAAGTATTGCAGTTTTGAAGCCCTAATTTTTTTTTTTACTATAGGCACGGGCCTCATGGGCCTATTCGGTAATCAGGACATGCCTGCAAAGTCGTTAAAAGGGGAGCTAAAAATCTATGTATATATAAATACGCTAAGGAAAACCTTTGTGTCCTTTTTGCAGCACGAACGGAGATGAACCAGAAATTCGGCTCAGTTAAAGTTCGAATGGAGGTGGTTGTGCGAATGTTAACTTTTTCGTGTAATGTGCTAGTGCAGCGTAAAAAATTTAGAGAAGGATTTGGCACGATGTACTTTTGCGCCAAAACGGGCGATGGTTCCATTGTAGTGTCAATTTTGAAATAACAACACTAAGTTTCAGCAATAGGGTTATAGTATTACAACAAAATTTGCAAGTGAAATTATTCCCCAGTTTGGTGAAACGCCAGTGACTAAAATGTGCTTTAGCTCTGTGCTAGGCGACTTTTTTAGAAGGTCGATAAGTGCGCAAAGTATTGTAAATTTCATGTTTTAAAGCTGTGGAAAAACGAACTGAACAGGGCAGGTTGCAATCCAAAAGACTCTCCACTGAAACATGCCAATTCGATAATTTCTTAACAATCTCCAACGCATCATGATAAAGCAAATTTTCTCCGAAAATATTATTGAAGAAATACCTCAGCAATGAAAATAATATTATTATAGCGAATGAAAATAATATTATTATAGCAAATGAAAATAATATTATTAATGAAGTGTATGGAAATATTTCCGAAAACATACTCTGAGATAACATACTGAAGTCCGTAATAATAGAACCTAAAAATGATGATTGAACTTTTATTAATGCTAACGTAATCGAATATCTGACGAATAGAGAACATATCACCATAGCTACGTTAAAATAATTTGCTATGATGGCAATGAAATCAATAACTATCCAATAGTTTTTGAATTCTTTCTCTATTAATGATTTATTTTCCGTTAGCCGGGAGCAAGTGAAAAATTGCGGAATAATTGTGATCTGCGCCAAATGCTTACAAAACTAAAGCGATTTCCAGTATAAAGTCGTTTATCCCTTTCCATATTTTGGAAGTTCAGTTTAATTACGTATTTTAATTTAATTCCACATGTTTTTTCTAATTCTAAATTATGTAACCAATAAGCATACAAATTTCTTTTTAGTATATTGATATTTTTGTATATATTGAATTCTGTATATAAATGCTATTTTGTATACGTACTAAAATTTCCGGCTTTGTTTTCGGGAACGACAATGCTTCAGAAGTAATCTCTCCGAAAAAGCGGTATTTGCGCCTGGCTAACTGAAAAATACCATAGTTTGCCACCACATATGTTAGTATTGAAAGTTGATTGCATCGTTACACTAATCAGAAACTTAAATACAAAGGAAGCATTAGTCAACGGAACAAGAATGCACATCAAGTTTATCTATCGTAATGCTATTGATTGCGGAGTTTGAACTGGAACCTCAGGCAATAAAAGAATTTTAATTCCACTTATAAAATTATTATATTCTGGTACTATTTTTACCATATCCTTTAAAAAAACTCAGTTTCCAAATATTACTGCTTTTGCGATGACAAATAAATCTCTAGGACAATCATTCGAAAAAAGTGCATACTTATTGAGGCAGCAAGTTTTTATTCATGGTCAGTGGTACTCCTCAGCAAGTAGAGTTCAATCATTCGACGGTTAAGATTTTATAACTCCGAACATAAAGAGCCTTTAGCCGAGGACGGCTCCAGGCTGAATTTTTGGAGGGGGTCACTAGACTTTTCAGATTAGCTTAAATTGTTTAAAACGCAAACAGAATGTGTGAAATCGTACAGGAACGTGTGAAATCTAAATCGGTAGAGGGAGATGACCACTATGACCCGCTCGTTGGAGTTGCCTTTGCATTTAGCAAAATATAATAGAATAAGAGTTTTTATAAAAACACTGTCTTCACAGAAAAGTGTGGTGGTTGTAAAGTGAAATTGTACAAAAGTGGTCACTATAGACAGATGGTCTCTTAGCAAAGGTGGTCATTTTAGTAGGTTTCATTGGTTGTGGAATCTTGAGACATACTCCTTGACAGTAGAACTTTATTCACGCTCAAGTTAAAAAATTTGATACTTTACGGTAGAATTTCGACCACCGGCAGAGAATTAGTACATATAATTTAAACATAAATAGTCTTTGTGCGCGCCTTGTGAGCTGCACGTCTCGGATTCTGTACTGATGAGTACTTGATGTGGGATACCTTATGATTGATGTACATAGTGCAGGGATACTATTACTATGGCTAATTTTACTTATCTGGTTTTCGGACATTTCCTGTTCATACAAAAGTACACCCGTTTTGAACGTATAGGAAAGGTGGAAGAATTTCTTGGAAGTACTGTAGTCCTTTCTAAGCAGGCTTCAAAAGCTTAACCCATTGAAATTGTTATCACTACTAGGTCGTTCTTTCCGGGTGAAACTCTAGTGTGATTTGTTCTCTGTCTAGCTCCGTTCGTGTGTAGAATTTAATTTTATGCAGATATTATGGCCTCAAAAAAGCGGCCATTGAGTCATAATACAGCTGATTATTTAATGAAAATTCCGAAAAATGATGATTTGTCTAGTGAAAGTGAAAGCGCAAATCATCAGGTAGAAATCATAAATGTAGAGCCCCAGAACAAGCTATTTCAAGAGGAACAGCACTCAAAAAATGTACATGCATTATTATCAAGCAGTTTCTTAAGAGGTGCATAATTAGAAGGAATACAATGATATTATGGAACAAAGAGATATGATTTAGATTAATTTTTTCAGACATTGTTTTTCCTATGAAGTGCAAGTTCCTAGCAGGTTCGAATATTTTAGTTTATCAGAAATTCGCACACGTTTCACGAAAATCAATTACGTAATACTATAGGCAGGCAGAAAAATAAAATATACAGACGACATGTAAAAAAATCGTTCCAAATGTCACCAAGCTTGTATAACTGTACCCAAATTATGGAATGCCTATAAGTTAGCCCCCCCCCTTTACCCAATCCTAGATCCGCCACTGCACAACATCCCTAAGAACATTGAAGCAGGTTAAGTTTGGAGATAACGAACTTCATAAGCAATTCGGTTAAAGTCTGAGATCCTGACTGGTTCTTACAGATATGTTTAGCAAGTGTCCATTCCTCAAATGCACATGCAGCATCTAAACCAAATATGGTAATACAGTCAACTCCCTCTAATCCGCACTCACTGGGACCAAGGGTTATGCGGATTACAGGATTTTGCGGATTATAGGTCATTTTTTTTTTTTTTTTTACATTTTTATATTTAGAATTTCCCTTTAAATTATAGTCAATTTACTGTAAACAAATAGGAAATTATGAAAGAAAATGCATAGGCTGTTAAGTAAAAACACAATTAAATGTCAATATAAATACAATTAATACAATTAAATTTACAGAGAATTTACTAAAGGACTGATGAAAGAAAATATTTATGCTGCTGAACTAAAACACTATTTTTAATATTAAATACAATCACTAATACAAAAGTAAAAGAATAAATTATCTCTAAATTTATTTATTTTTCATTTTTTCAAACATTGCAGTGATTGTAATTTATTTAAGAGATTTAATTTTTCTTCAAAAATTTTGTCCTGAAGCCTTCTAATTGTCAGTAACTCTTGGTCACTGCCAAATGATTGCTTTTGCAAAATGTTTAAATACTTGTCTCCCAGAGCTAACCCTTCTTCAAAAGTAATAGTAGAGGACCCCAAATCCGGAAGTTTTTCAACAAACAAACAATTTTTTTAAGGGCAGCTGTTGTTGTTTTTTTTAATTTCTTTGAAAGACCATTTTTAACTAAATATATCTATTATAAAATAAACAAGCTCAATCAGAAAGGAGGGAATTTTACTGGTCGATCGCGAAAGGGGGGGGGGGGGCATGCGGTGCATCATTTGTATATTTGATATCTCAGTATTACATTAATTTTCAATCTTGGGAGGTAATTTTCGGTTTCTCGTTATGTAAAAATATTCTATGCTATTATATAAACTTTAAAGAGGAAAAGAGTGTTATCCTCTTCACACACACATGCATTACATTTCAAGTGCTGATGATTCATTATTTCTGCTGGTGCTCCTCTGGCAGTTAAATGTAAACAAAAAGAGACGCCATGTGGTCTGTTTATGCTTTTCTTTCTTTCTTTCTTCCAACAGAACTGCAGTTATGTGGAGAAATTTTTTGTTGCATAATAAATCGCTAGACAGAAGATCAAAAGGGTGGGGTAGGGAGGGGGGGAGAATCAGAAAATTGTGCAACTGCTGTGTAGCCTGCCAAATCGCGGTTTGCGTTTAAAGTTAAACATGTTACATATTTTCAGCCAATTTTAATTGCAATGGTCAATCTTTACGATCGTCTCTGGAAAGAGTGAAGCGATGTGATTGGATGGTGCATTGCTTCGCAGTTCATTATTTACATCCATTCACTGAACACATGTAACTTAGGATATAAGTTTCTGTATGTTTAATTACATAATATACTTAAATATATGAAATTATTTACTTCAAATACCTGTGGAAAAGCATTAATAAATGTCTTTATAACATTCAGCCAATCAAATAACTTCTATTACAGTAATACTACCAGTCAAATGCCGCTCAAAATGTAAACAAACTTGTTTGTTTACATTTGATATATATCGCGGATTACAGGCGTTCGCGGATTAGCGGGAGTACATCTTAAAAGGGGAATGGAAATTTTCGGAAAATTATTATAGCATGGCGCCTGGGCGTGAATTAATTGGTGGCCAAACAAAAGAATTTAGTCGCCAGCTGGCGACTGGCGACCGGGAATCTTCAGCTCTAGGTCCAGGACTCCATCTTGATACTGTACAGCCATCACAGAACCTCGTTTGGAGATGTGCAGGTCGGTGAGATATCCCAATGAAATCTCTGCCCAGATCATGATGCTTCCACTGCAGAATGCGTGAAGTTCTCGGGTTAATTGCGTCTGTCTTGTTTCCTCCAGACCCTTACATGCTTATCATCGGTTGTACGCAAGATCTGAACTCATCTGTAAACATGAAGTTGCCCCAATCAAAAACAGTCCAATTCACAAGCTGGTAGCACCACTTTAATCATGCCCCTCTGGATTGGACAGATAGATAAAGAAACAAACTCATGATACCCAGGCGTACAGACCATTTATATGTAGCTTTCGATAAATAATAGTGGTACATATCGTCTTACTAATGGCCGCTGCAGCCATAAATGTCATGTGTGTGGAGGTCGATCTTCAATTCCAATTAGCTACAACAGTAATACATCGATCTTCCACGGGGGTCATAACCCTTGGACGAATGGCTACAGGTCTTTGGACAACTATTTGCCTAGTTTAGAATTGTTTCCATAATCCTGAAATGACGGAATGATGAACAAAAGAGCAACATCGGTAATAGACTGTCCTGCCCAATGCATCTGAAATTTTAGTGAAAATGCTCCAGTGGTTCATATCAATCCTATTATTTAAAACTAGATACCCTAGCATCTTTTCCAAAATCAATATTTCATGAAAATGTCAAAAAATTTTGTTTTTCCAAATGGTGGAAAAGTTTTAAATGCTCCGGCAGATGGACACTTAAAGTAATTTTCAATGCCTTTTGGTTTCACTAGCTGATGCCCAGCAAGTTTCCATTAAGAAATAGTTTAGGCCTTGAAAAAGGGGGAAGGGAGAAGTTATAGACATTTAAATAATGATATTGATACAGAAATATACTAAATTTAAATGAATGATTTTTCATATGTAAAATATTTTTGGTAAAGGAAATTTTACATATGAAAAATATGTAAAATGTTTTAATAATGAAGGTGAAATAATGGTGTTATTGAAATGATAGTCTTTCTAATGCAACGTAATAACTTTGTTTTTAAGATAACAAAATAAACTGTGTTTAATGTGTTTTCCAGAAATGTTTTTTATTGTCTTGTGAATTAATTAAGTTATACAGCCTGCTTGCATATTTAAGAAAACAAAATAAATAGCTTCAATGTAAAAAATGAGTAAACCTGTCACCATTTCTTGTCTACTGATCTTAAAAATGGGGGGGGGAAAAACATTAAAAGGTGTTTTGTTTTTTTTTGTTAGGTTTAAAAATGTGGTTTTTGTTTGGGGGCAGATGGGTGGGTAGACAACCCTGCTACAAAGTAGAAATAAATGCTCACAGATAAAATTACTCTAGGTAAATACTGAGGCCAGCAGAATACCTATAGCAATACTGTGCAGCATTAAGAAGAATCAATGGGCAAAACTTTTTCTAGAAAGAACAGATGCCATGCTATACTTTGAGAACAGAATGTGCAAGCTGCTTACTGATGTGAAATCTTGAAATATCATGTGTGTCTAGCTTTCAAGAAAAACTGATATCACAAGTTACTTTTCAACCTGTCATTCTCCATAATAACTCTTTTGAGTAAAAAACTTTTTGCAGCTCCATAGAAAAATAAAATATGTCTAAGGCTAAAAATGTTTTAAAACATAAGCCTCTTGTAGTATAAAGCATACTAAAAGGAGCTCTATAACTTGAAGAGCCAAAATGTCTAACATAGTTAATAAATAAGATGCAAGTTGTAAAATGAAGAGACTGTGAAGACTCAAGCTAGGCTTTAACAGATTAAGATATTTAAGCTTTCCAAGCATTTCATTTTAAAAAACATTTATTAAAATAACTCAAGTTCACAATTCAGGTTGGGTTAAAACTTGATATTTAGGTGACCTTTAAGGAATCAAAGCAGATTTTGACTTTGATCTGCATACAATACAAAATTTAGTTTCCTGGTACAAATAAACACAACAGTCAAGGATGTATTCAGGAAAACATTTCAGAGGGGGTCCAAACGGTAAAAAAGGCAGAATTTTTCACAGAAAGATTTCATCATTATCATTTTAGTAACAAAAATCAAAATTTTGGGAGGTGGTCTGGACCCTCTGGAACCCCCCTTAAATACTCCCTTGACAACAGTATTGAGATTTTAGAATACAGTAAAACCTGTCTAATGTGACCACCTTAAAAAAGAACAAAACTATTTACCTTATAAAGGTGGTCACCTTAAGAAGGTGATAAAGTGTCATGTTATGATGTGAAAATGTAGAAAAACGGTAACTTTAGCCAGGTGGTCTCTTTAACAAGGAGGTCACTTTAGCAGGTTCCACTGCATTTAAAAGAACTGAATATTTAACCTTTAACTACACGTGCTGGTGTATGACAGAAATTAGTGAATTAACACCACAATTTTATGACATTTTCTTGACTTTTTTGTAACTTTTGTGACTTGGTAGATGCTCTGAAACTGTTTTAAAAATAAACTTTAATGAATTATATGTTACTAAGGACAGTTTTTCTGAATTTTTAAGCATTCGAAATAAAAAAACATCTGAAAGTAGAAAGAATAAAAAACATTACTTTCAGGTATATCACTTACTTTTGAGTTAGGAATTTTAACATCACACCACCGTCCATCAATCATGTGCCGTTTTGATAACACCCGGGCTTGAGACTCATAATTTGCAAACCGAATAAAACCAAATCCTTTGGATTGGCCAGACTTAGGATCTTTTTTAACCTTCAATAAATTAATTAAATAACACATTTAATCAAACTTAGACAAAAATATAACGAAGGTTAAAAAATTTTAAACTAAATAAACTAAACCACACATTGTGAGCTACCTAAAAATTATAGTATTAATATAAAACCCAAATTTCATTTTTGAAAGCTGGAATACAAGGAAACAATCTATCCCTCTGCATATCTCATATTCCAAGGAATTTGAAGGACAACAGATATTTGCAAGATGTGTTTCTAAGTCATGAAATACACTGGATTACATGGTGCAAAAATAATGGCAAAAACATTTTCTGCAATTTTCATTTTACCTATGAGCAATAGTAATGCTTCTTTTCAGAATTTTGAGACCTGTTGCACATATTTACTATTCAGCATATAGAGAGTGGCATATGTAAGGGTTTATACAATGAAATCTATTGACTATTATTCTTAATTTTACTTTTTTACATTTTTTTTTTTTCAAATGGTGTTGCACATAATGCATCCACGATGTAAAAAAAGAATCTGATGTGTGTATATATATATATTTAAAAGATTTATTAACAAGACTTGTGGAAAGGGTTAATATTCTTTAAAATACTACCTTTGTGAGTATGTGCACAAATTTTCCACCAACTCTCCCATCTCTGGTACATCCTCAAAAAGCCTATATCAGCCTTAAAACTGTTATCACGGTATGAGTCTGTTTAGGAGAAATTAGGGTTTGTTAATGGATCCTTCACAAAATATTTTATCTTAAAAATAAATCCTTTACAAAGTATTTTATCTTAAAAACAGACCCTTCACAAACGAGCCTATGTTTTCTGTCACCAAATACATCATTTCTGTCACATCCAAGCGCATATCCAGAGAGGGGTGCAGCCCCCCTGAAACCTGACCCTTTACTTATCTTACAATTTGACACACAGCCCAGCCCCCCCCCCCTCCTGAAATAAAATCCTTACACTACTGGTCACACCACAGCTACACAAACTACCTAAGTAAATAATGCCAAATACAAAAATTTGTGCTTAATTAGACATTAAATACAATATTTTGGATCAAGGTGAAAAGAAAAAATGCCATACCGCTGTAGTAAAAATGAAATTTACGTATAACTTAAATTCTTAAAAACGACAGAAATTACATTTTTTGGGGGTTAAACATGATTTTTCAGAAATTTCTAAAGTTATATTTGAAGATTTGTTGAGTTATGTGCTTGCTGAAAAAATTATTTATGTTATAAAAATATAAATAATATGTGGATTTGAATTTTAAAAGTGTGACAGAAATTATGCAAATTCATCAAATTTTAATTAAATAGGCAGATAACAACAAAAACTTGAGTTGTAGCTTTAAAAACTTAAAAATTTTATTTTAGCACATATATATTCCATATAGAACCATTCGGTTCAATTTTAAAAAGTTTCATTTTTTAATTTTTTTCATCATTTCATCATACTAGGCAATTTCATTAACAGTAAACATTAAACTTTTGTGTTTCATGCAACTTTCAGAAAAAATTCACAAGCACAAGGATTGCCATCCAAAAAGGGCTGAGGTACTATCTGGGTTTGGAAATACTGCATGCTTAAATTTTTTTTCCGTACTCTTCTAGGTTGGCTGTTTGATATGATGCATAAGCACAGAAACATGAGACAACACTCCAAATTTTTACATATTATTAATACAGTGGAGCATCTCTTTAGTACGTCTTTATCGATTATACGCCGATTTTGTAAAGTCCGGAGTCATTCCTATACTTTATAATGTTAAAATATTTCTTTTATACGTCTAGAATTTTCTTTAGTGCGTCGTTTCTCAAAACATCTTGGAATTTTTTTCCCCCATTGATAACGACTATTGCCATGACTTCTCTCCTCTTTACACCTGCAATAGGAATGCACCCGATTTAGCACGCATCAGGACAATAAAACTTGCGATTAAGCGAGCGTGAAATCTCTGCACAATGACCCGGGAACAATCAGAAACCTGTTCGTTAGGGGAAGGACGATCTCCGATGACCATAGAATTTTCCCCCAGTTGGCAATTAAGTTTTATCGCCAAGATGGCAACCTTTAGTCTGGAATCTCACACCCCCCCTTGAGAGGAGGCCCGTGAAAGCAAATAAAATTTGTTTCTTTCAGTCTGACTTTTACAGAGACGCTGGTAGGTTGTGCTTATCTTTCTCCAACATGTCTTTTAAAAGAAAAGCTCTAAGTTTGGAAGAAAAAATTAATATTTTAACAGAAGTGGCTAAAAATGTCTCCATGTCTAAAGTAGACATTGCAAAAAAGCTGAACATTAATCTATCAACTTTAAAAACTTTGATTTATAAAAGGCAAGAAATCGAAAAGAGCGCATCTGCCTGTTCTTCTACTGCTGCTAAGAGGCAGCGTGTGCGTGCCAGTAAAGTTCCGGAAATTGATTCTTTGGTTTTGCAGTTCTTCAAGTGATGCAGAGCTGCTAATATTCCTGTGAGCGGGCCGATGCTCATTAATAAGGCACTTGAAACTGCCAAACAAATGGAAGTGAAAGACTGCATATTTTCTGGAGGATGGCTCCATAAATTTAAAATAAGGAATGGAATAACCTGTCAAATGCTAAGTGGGGAATCGAAATCTGTACCACTTGAAACTGTTGAAGAGTGGTTTAAAACTCTTCCTGACAAACTTGCTGAATATGAACTAAAAAACATATTCAATTGTGATGAAACCGGACTCGTATCACTTGCTTCCTTCAAGGACTCTGTCACTAAAAGGTGAGCCATGTCATGGTGGGGAAAAAAAGCAAAGAGCGTATAACAGTTTTACTGTGCCCGAAGGCTGATGGATCAGAAAAGTTAAAACCATTTGTTATAGGAAAGTACCAAAATCCCCGGTGTTTCAAAAATATTAAAACTTTTCCCATGCAGTACGACTCCAATAAAAAGGCCTGGATGACAGGAAAATTGTTTAACGAGTGGTTGATGAAATTGGACAGAAAAATGGCACAGGAAAAGCACAAAATAATATTGTTGATGGATCAGTGCCCCTCTCATCCTCCAGATACCAAATTTCTCAAACATATACAAGTTGACTTAGTTAAAAATTGAACAGGGAAATACCTTAGTAATTAGTTAAAAACATAAAAGCCTAAAATTTCCGTAAAAAGATTAAAACACGCACCATGAGCGCTTTCGACAGCCTAGCCCGCTGTCATCATCAGAACTGAGTTGCTTGGCTCGTTCACCGCTTCTTCACTATGGCTTGCCACGATTGCTCAATCTGCGCATGCGTCATGTCGTTGACAGCTCCCGCTTGTGTCATTATTTCCAACGCTTTAAAAGAATCCGGTCAGATAAAGACAAGATTAACCCTCTAGAAACCGCAGGTATTTATAAAATAAATTTCACATATAGAGATTCCAACCTTCCCGGATACTACATTGGGGTTACAAAAAGAAAAATTAAAGATAGAATTAAAGAACACATAAACGACATAAAATACAATAGACAAAGTACCACTCTATCCCGCCTAGCCTTAAAAGAAAATATAAATATAGATTTCGTAAATGTCAGGAAAATAGCTAATTACAATAATCACAATTATGGATTAAGACGGGAAGCGTTGGAAATAATGATACAAGAGGGAGCTGTCAACGACATGATGCATGCACAGATAGAGCAATCGTGGCAAGCCATAGTGAAGAAGAAGCGGTGAACGAGCCAAGCAACTCAGTTCTGATGATGACAGCGGGCTAGGCTGTCGAAAGTGCTCATGGTGCATGTTTTAATCTTTTTACGGAAATTTTAGGCTTTTAATGTTTTTAACTAATTACTAATATACAAGTTGTTTTCTTCCCAGCTAACTGCACAAGTCATTTGCAGCCCCTTGATTTAGGAATAATCAGGTGCTTCAAGCACCATTATCGTCAGAAGTTAGTGCAGTTAGTTGTGGAAAATATATCAGACGGCAATATAAAAAAGGTAAACATCTTAAAAGGGATGAATTTTATTTCATTTGCATGGAATAGTGTATCAAAGCAAACCACTCAGCATTGCTTTATCGGAGGTGGCTATCCGGCTCGGAAAGAAGAGATCACAGTAGAAGAAACAGAACCAAAAATTAATACCGAATGGAACTTATTAAATTGTGATCATTCATTTGAAGAATATGCAGATTGCAACAGTAATGTGCAAACAACAAGTGTCCTTAGTGTTAAGGAATTAATTGCCTGCAATAATACAAAAGTAGCAAGTACCAGTGAGGATGATACAGATGACGATGAAACGAATGCTGCTCCTCCAACATTTCAGCAAGCTGTGTTGTATTTTGAAGGACTGAGAAAGTACTTTTTATGCAACAAAACTACAGAAAGAACTTTGCAACAGCTAAACGATATACAAAATGCATTGTATAATATTAATAGAAATAGTTCTCGTCAAACATCTATGATGGATTACTATTTTTCTCCTAGTGCAAAAAAAATACAGTCAACTCCCACTAATCCGCGAACGCCTGTAATCCACGATATATATCAAATGTAAGCAAACAAGTTTGTTTACATTTTGAGTGGCATTTGACTGGTAGTATTACTGTAATAGAAGTTATTTGATTGGCTGAATGTTATAAAGACATTTATTAATGCTTTTCCACAGGTATTTGAAGTAAATAATTTCATATATTTAAGTATATTATGTAATTAAACATACAGAAACTTATATCCTAAGTTACATGTGTTCAGTGAATGGATGTAAATAATGAACTGCGAAGCAATGCACCATCCAATCACATCGCTTCACTCTTTCCAGAGACGATCGTAAAGATTGACCATTGCAATTAAAATTGGCTGAAAATATGTAACATGTTTAACTTTAAACGCAAACCTCGATTTGGCAGGCTACACAGCAGTTGCACAATTTTCTGATTCTCCCCCCCTCCCTACCCCACCCTTTTGATCTTCTGTCTAGCGATTTATTATGCAACAAAAAATTTCTCCACATAACTGCAGTTCTGTTGGAAGAAAGAAAGAAAGAAAAGCATAAACAGACCACATGGCGTCTCTTGTTTACATTTAACTGCCAGAGGAGCACCAGCAGAAATAATGAATCATCAGCACTTGAAATGTAATGCATGTGTGTGTGAAGAGGATAACACTCTTTTCCTCTTTAAAGTTTATATAATAGCATAGAATATTTTTAAATAACGAGAAACCGAAAATTACCTCCCAAGATTGAAAATTAATGTAATACTGAGATATCAAATATACAAATGATGCACCGCATGCCCCCCCCCCCAGTGGCGGCCCGTGGTCAAAAATGTTAGTGCAGCCGGAAACATATGACCCCCCCCCCCCCCCTAGGAATGGAAAATCTTTGTTACTGAATTCGAAAGCTGGTGGATTAAGCTCTCATCCAGGAAAAAAAAAGAAATTACATAAAAAATGTAAGAGATCCTATTTTACTTCCATAAAATGGACATAAATTTCAACCAACCGCTCCTATCCTCCAAATTGCATTAATCCATGTCTGATTCGAAGTTTCCTGAGAATTTTCTTTTGTAATGATAACTTGAGAAGAAAAGAAAGGGAAAAAAAAAAAAAGAAAACTTACTTATTTTTTATAAGTCAAATCAATCCTCTTTTCTTTTAAACTTGTGAATCAGTCAGTGATGTCCTCATAAAAGGGCGTTGTTTTAATTCAGATATCATTAATTTTAAAAGCCCTTTAAAATTCCCCATGTTTAAAGAATTTTCTTGCTCGCCATGTCCTCTTAATGCCAGTTCTTGCTTACTTAAAAACAATACTGCTTTGATGGGTAATTGCATGAAGTGTCTATTCAGGCTTACCTTCTTGATAAATTCAGCAATATAAAGTCGAGTTTTCCTTTAATGCAACAGCAATTTAGCTCCTAATTCTTATCAACTCCTTAAATTTTAAAGAATTTTTTAAATGTTTGATTGAGCTTTCATGTGTTTTACGTGCTCGTGTGATGGTGGTTAATCCATCCTATCCAGTACCATTCCAAACAGTCTTTTTTATCTCAACGATTCAACACGGCCAACAAAACATTTTTTTGTAAATAAAAACTGCCCCATAGCCACGAGAATAGTGCATATCATGAGAAATGGAAGCTACGACCATGCTGAGACGAACCTGCTTTTTTCTTATGAATGGACAATTTTGGTGTCGGTCTATTTTCTTTTAGTCGTTGTCGTTTATTATCTTCTTTCCATGTGTTAAAGGAGTTTCAAGCAAGACGCGAACTGGATAATAACAGGGCTCCTTGTTTCAAAACGGTTAAATCATAGATTCCAATAACACATGGACACAGTAACAAATAAGGCTAAAAACTTTCAACCTTCCCAGACAAAAAAAAAAAAAACTACTGTTTCCATTAGAATGGGCAAGAACAGCGGTTCTCAACCTTTTAACGTCGTGCCCCCCCCCCCCAACAAAGGCTAACTTACAGTGGCGCTACCCCCCCCCTCACATTTTTCAGCATACATTGAGATTTTTAATCTTTAATGATGAACATTTTAAGCGAAAATGGATATTCTTTGAGTAAAAATGCGAATAAATAAGATGGTTTTTTAAAAAAATGCATCCTGCTCTATAGTTTGCCCTATTGCTCTATAGTTTTTCTCGTTCTCCCCCCCTGCAAAAGTTCTGCTGGGGGTGCGCCCCCCTCAGGTTGAGAAACGCTGGGCTAGAACATATATTCTGTGTCTTTATTCTCTCTCTCACTTATCGTCCGAGCCAATCAGTTCGTCGAATTCACGAGTGCTGCAAAAGACAGAAACCCTTTCTTCGGCTGTGTCTCAGCTAAAACACCCTATGCTATCCTAAGCCGGAGAAACTGCTTACGTACTCGTTACCGTGACAACGGTACTGCCAATTCCTTAATCAGCGCAGAGGGCTGTACCGAAGCCTCCGAGAGAGGAGAAAGAATCTTTATTGCTTTTAAAACTTGAAAGAATCTTTAAGAATCTTTCTCCTCTCTCGGAGGCCTCGGCTGTACCAACGACTTTCGCAGTTGAATTGTGGGAAGATTAAAGGGGTTTTTTTCTGAATGAGAGATCCGGCCATTACTACAATAGGTTTTTTTTTTTTTTTTTTTTTTTGAGATTTTTTTTTAAATTTACGATAGGAATTCCGTAATTCTAATCTGAATTTAAGAAAGTTAGTAGAATAAATTATTTTAAAGTATGTGCTGATAATTTCAAGTGCAGCCCGGCTGTACTTGCTGTATCCCACGAGCCGCCACTGCCCACCCCCCCCTTTCACGATCGACCAGTAAAATTCCCTCCTTTCTGATTGAGCTTGTTTATTTTATAATAGATATATTTAGTTAAAAACGGTCTTTCAAAGAAATTTAAAAAAACAACAACAGCTGCCCTTAAAAAAAATTGTTTGTTGAGAAACTTCCGGATTTGGGGTCCTCTACTGTACTATTACTTTTGAAGAAGGGTTAGCTCTGGGAGACAAGTATTTAAACATTTTGCAAAAGTAATCATGTGGCAGTGACCAAGAGTTACTGACAATTAGAAGGCTTCAGGACAAAATTTTTGAGGAAAAATTAAATCTCTTAAACAAATTACAATCACTGAAATGTTTGAAAAAAAGAAAAATAAATAAAAAATTTAGAGATAATTTATTCTTTTACTTTTGTATTAGTGATTGTATTTAATATTAAAAATAGTATTTTAGTTCAGCAGCATAAATATTTTCTTTCATCAGTCCTTTAGTAAATTCTCTCTATATTGTATTTATTGTATTTATATTGACATTTAATTGTGTTTTTATTCAACAGCCTATGCATTTTCTTTCATCATTTCCTATTTGTTTACAGTAAATTGACTATAATTTAAAGGGAAATTCTAAATATAAAAACAAAAAAAATGACCTATAATAAGCAAAATCCTGTAATCCGCACAACCCTTGGTCCCAGTGAGTGCGGATTAGAGGGAGTTGACTGTATAATAAATAATAATAAATTTTTGTGATACGTAGCACATAAAAGTTTTATATTATTTTTATTTTATCTTTAGCTCAAAGACAATTTAAGTGACAAAGATAAAATTAAAATAAACAGAGTTTTATGGTGATGCCATCTACTGGGCAAGTTTTTTTAATCATTTCTTTTGTACGTCTTTTTCGTTATAACGTCTTTTCCTGGCAGTCTCTAGAGCGACGTACTAAAGCTGCTCCACTGTATATGTCATAGCATAACTGGATAACTTAAAGAGATGTATCAAAATATAATAAAGAGCTGTTCAAAAATCACATTATTTTTTTAAACAGCCTTAAGGAGTATATAAATAAACAATGTGATTACTTATACACTCTCTTATGTGGCGATGTGTTAAATTCAAATAGCATATTTTTTTAAACTTACTGACAACTAAGTACTAGACAGGTGACTGAGTAATGAAAACAAATTCAGTAAAATAACGCAAATATTAGTAAAATAATTTTATAAACCAAACACAAACTGACTTACTTCCAAAACACCACGGCATGCTAGTGAAACTACCAGTGAAGCGCAGAAAAAAAAAAAAATCCATGATGGTATCCAAGATATTAAACTACACTAACTCAAATGCTTCATCTTATTTGAGTCTTGTCTCAACACAATCGCGATTTTCATAAATTTTCCCAGGGGTGCTAATAAGGGGCCACACAGTGTGACCAAAAAATCTGCAAGTGCGACCATTTATAAAAACTAAAAAATTCATAGACTAAAAATATTTTTAATTGGTCAAAAATATTTTGAATCAGTGCAGTATTAATAACATCAACTTCACGAAATATTTTTTCTCCCGTATGCATTGGCATCGAATAAGATGTTTAAGTTCTGAAACCGGCAACCAGTCAAGTTGAGGCATCCGAGCTTTGCAGACAGCGAGTGCTTTTATCTAATTGGCTGAGACGTTTCTCTTACAAGGTAGTCGTCAGTAGCAGGGGCATAGCCGGGGGGGGGGGAATTATCAGGATATATCCCCCCCCCTGAAATTTTTGGATTAGTGACGTCTATTTATACACCTATAAGTTCATATCCCCCTCCCCTGAAAAATTTTCCTGGCTACGTGCCTGTCAGTAGTCGTAACCCTGGGATTAGGGCTATTAGTTTTCGTTGAGAGTTCTTTTTGAGTAACCTGATTAACCCATTAAATGCCGCTATGAGAATCAGATAGAAATTTTTTAATGTATATACATTTTTTACATACATTGCATGCCTCTATTATAGAACAGTTGAAATTTTTTTTTAAACTCAAAGCATTTAGAAAATATAGCATGTTCCCATAGTGGGAGCTTTGGCGTCTTATGGGGATAAATGTCTCTCCATTTTGGATACAGCAATTCCTTTTTTCACGCAGATGCTGCTCAAAACTGTATATATAAAGTAATTATTTTTGTTGCTGATACTATATATGTACGAAATAACCAGCTGGCGAAGTGCCAAACCTTTCTTTATTGTTGAACGGTAGCAAAATCAAACTGGAAATGCTAACTAATGGGAGGGCACCAAAGCTCCCGTTGTGAGATTAGAAAATATAAGCATTTCCAACATTCCTTTATAGTAAAGCTTGAGATTAGCAGCCGCCAGATCGCCAGTGGCGACTGTGGAATTACTCCTGGCGACTACAAAACAGTCCGTCAGTCGCCAAAATTGGCGACCTGCAAAATCCAAGCAAAGCAGGGGAAAAAACATCTAAAATTGATGACACGCAAAATTTACTTAGCCCCACCCCCTCGGCTGCTGAATGTCCGCACTATATGGACAAGCAGCAAGCAGGGGAGAAAGGGGTGCAGACGTCTATGGGAAGAAAGGGGAGGAGCTCATCATAACTGATAACATATAACATGGGGGGGGGGGGGGGTAGGAACGCACCGGAACAGAATGCTCAGGGTCCCTCTCACAGTGACCTGACCCCTTGATCTTTACAACAGAACTGTTAACTTGACCCATCGCTCCATCTCATTTTATTACATTTCCACATCGACATTCCAGTACGCAGAGAGGCATATACGTGGGACATTACACGTGGTCGCAAAAATCTGAACAAAAGTATTATTCTAATTATTATTTGTTACAATTTATACAATGGACGGCCATAATAAAAGGAGAAGAGTAGAAAGGAATGCCAAGATTTCTTCGTTTTTTGTGCCCCTGAAGGAAAGTACCAAAAACATGTAACTTTTTGTCATCTATTACAGTATTTCTCATATAACTGATCAAAGAATGTTTTATTTTCTATGCTTTTATTTAAAACTAAATTTGTGATATTTGCCTACTGATACAATATATGACTGTATGTGAAAGATGCATTAAGCCTCTTATTTATAAGACATTGTACTGAAGGAATGGAGCTAATGTTTTTTTTAATTATAGTACTCCCCTTTGTGTATTTTCCGTCGTTCGACTCAGTCTGGGTCCAGTCAACTTATGAGTAATCGATAACATTTTTAAAAAATTTCATGAGATCTTTACTTTGACCCTTCTAAAATTTTAGATGGGAAGCACGTGCGTTCTTTTTTTTAAATTATTATTATTATTAACTTGAAAACAATAAATAAACCCTCTGCTTTTGAAAGGTCGATGAAGAAGTTGGCATTCTTTTCATCCTGATTTACACTACAGGAGATTGAAAACTACCGCGCAAGATGCTTTATTTAAAACGAACATAAACGTTATTTTGTACATTCGAATACGCAAATAAAAACTAATGTAATAAACATACCGTTTTTAGTTTTAAATAAATCTAATTTCTGCTGTCATATTATTACGTTTTTCCTTTTGCAAGAGTTTTGGTATCTTTAGAATAGCACGAGAGGGAGGGGGAAGAGAAACAGACAAAACACTTTTGATTTTGTTTTATTTTGTAATCGCCTATAAAAGCGCTCTTCAAAGCTTAAATAAACAGATCTCCATGCCTTTAGAATTCCATTAATCCGTGTTACAGCTGTCCGAGAAGAGAGAAGTGTTTCTCTCTCTCCCCCCCCCCTTTTCACACTTCACGCTTTTTTTTTTCTCCAGTTCCGTTTTAATGGCAGGAAGTTTCTCTGTAGATTATACGAATAGAAGGCATTTTTGGTCGGCCGAAGCGCCGACCAAAAATGCCCCCCCTCACTTTTTTTCTTTTTATAGGGGGTTGGGGAGCTACTACCTTAAGTAAAATAGCCGTTTGTTAGCTTCCTGCAAGTTCAAAATTAGTAAATTAGGAGGAAGCGTACTATCGAAATTAATAGAAAATTGGGGCCCTTGATCCTCTTTTTTTTATTAGTCCCACTTCCTTTTTCTCCCCATAAATTCCATGAATGAAAGGAGAGATAAATAAATAGTACTTTTATATGTACACCATAAGTTGAGAAAATGGTCTGCAATACTATATAATATATATTATCTTACCTCCAGTTTTTTTTTTGTTTTTTGTTTTTTTTTTTTTTTTTTAAGAAAAATGCTTTCAAAATTTTATAGTAATTATTTTAATCCTGTAAAACAGAAAAAAAAAACTGTTGTAATTTTTTTTTTAAATTGACTTAGGCTTCATGTTTCATAAGTACTTTGCATTCAACAAAAACCTCTTCCAAAAGTTAAGCCCCTCCCCCTCTTTTTTTTAAATGAGTTTTAAATAATTCTTTAAGAAATAATGCTCTTTGTGAGCATTACAGTTGGAAACTAAATTTTTCTGCAGGGTTGCAAAAGAAATTGCTTGAAATACAAAAAGTTAAGCTACAAAATGGTAGCAATATTTAAACAGCTGTATTTTTATTTTCTCAATAAATGGGCATCTCAGTATAATCTTAAATCACTACTAAGTATAGGCTAGTAGGGAACATATATTTATTTATATTCTATAATTTTGAAACAGGTCTGATGATCACCATACTGATGTAGACTTGGAGATAAAAGCCCAGTTACAGAACATGTTCCTGCTTCAGTTGAAAAATGTGGACTCATTTGTTCCTCAACATTGCAACATAAGCTATCAGCAGCCAATTCTCCAAAAACGAATCCAACATTTGTTCCTGCTTCTGTTGATGAAATTGGACCCACTTGTTCCTCGACACTGCAGCATGAGCAATCAACAACCAATTCTCCAAAACTGAATCCAGCCATTATCGAAAATGTTCCTGCTTCTGTTGCACCGACTTGTTCTTCGACTTTGCAGCATGGGCAATCAACAACAATTTCTCCAAAATCGAATCCAGCAGTTATGGAAAATGTTCCTGCTTCTATTAATGAAAGTGGACCCACTTGTTCTGCGACATTGCAACATGGACAATTAAGGACAACAAGTTCTTCAAAACCAAAACAAAGGCGTCTTAGGGAAGAGTGGAAATTTGTAAACGGTAAGCCAGAGGAAACAAGGGACAGAACTAAATTTGAAGTTTGACAACAATGATGAATGGGGCATGTGGTGTTTAGCCTGCACAAAATGGTCATTACATTTAAATGTAAAAGCTTCTAATTTTGTTAAAGGAAGCAGACTGTCTGCCTCCACAGAGAAAGAGGGAATCTGCAGATTTGCATTTTGAAAGTAAAACTCACGCTCTTTGTGTTGAAAAGGAAAAACATAGTCAGAAACCTGAAAAATAATCTGATCTTTATCAGAAAATTATATCTATTGATGAAGCAACTCATAAAAAAATGCAAAAATTGTTTCGAATAGTTTTCATCTCAGCTTTAAGAGATCGAGCATCCAGTGAATTTCAATTAGAATGTGAACTCCAGAAAGCCAATGGTGTGGAATTAGGAAATACATATCAGAATACCTTTTCTTTTCACACAATTTTAAAGTTCATTTCAAAAGAAATCCTCTGTAATCTAACCCAGCAACTCAGTGAGATTAAACATATTGCTTTAATGACAGATGGCTCTACCAGTAAACAGCATACTGAGTATGAAGGTATTCTCATTAGATATTCTGTCCCGCCAAAGCCAGAACAGATCATCAGTGATGAGGAAAATCCAATAACTGTATCTTTTCTTGGATTAGCTGAAATAGATCATGCCGATGCCAAAGGTCTGGCAAAGTCTATTTCAGACTGTTTTTCACATGCAGAAATTGATGCTTGGAGAGATAAACTCATTTGCTGCACTGTTGATGTATCCTCAGTAAATTTGGAGAAAAACGGAGGGCTTGTTAAACTGTTGGATCCAGCATTAAGTATTCATTGCTTGAACCACTTGTTAGATTTGGGCCTTTCAGACATAATACAATCTAACACAACATGTAAAAAAATTATAACTCTTATAAAATCAATAGCTTCATTTTACAATGCATCCCCAAAGTTAAATAGAGAGTTTAGTAAAATTGCAGACACCATGAATTACAAAAATATCCTCAGTTTCAAGCAAATTTGTGAAACTAGGTGGGCAGACTCCCTGGAGGAGTCTATGAAACCAATTGTCAGAAATTATGGTGTGCTCATAACACACTTAGAGTCTGCGGCTACAGAGGTAGTCACATCGCACAAATCTCAAACTAAGTCGGTTGCCAGAAAATTTCTGAAAGACCTTAAAAATCCAGATTTTCTGTGCTTCTACTGGGGATTTTGTGATATTATTTCACATATTGCAAAATGCTCCAGGAAATTAGAAGCACAGACAATAAATATCGCTAAAGCGTTACAACTTATATCTGAGTTGCAATTAGTTCTTCTTGAGCCAATTGAAAAAGGTACATACTTCCAGGACTTCAAAGAATCAATTACTGAAGATGAGAATTGCTCCATAATATTCAAAGGACATAAAATGAATCCATATGTTATAAAAAGGATTAATGTGAGTGTGAAACCTGATGTAGAAAAAGACGTTTTAGCATTGTCAAAAGAAATCAGTTCATCTTTTAAAAAAAGGTTTCATAATATTCAAACTTCCATTATAGCAAAAGTTATTCCAGCTTTAGATGCTACATTATGGCCTGAAGATGAACTGCAGACTTATTGCAATAGTGTAATATACGAAATGCTTGAAATTCTAGAACTGAACAAGGAAAGAGGATTGGAAGAGTGGGTTCGATTTAAGGAGATTATAAAAAACACTGGAGTATCTCATTTAAATCTAGTGAGTATATACCATTTGTTATATACATCAGAAAACTTAAAAGATCTTAGTGTTCAAGGATTTAATTGCAATATTATTAACAATTCCCCCATCAAATGCCCATGTTGAAAGACTATGGTCAGCAATGAAAAACACTCTTGGTGAAAGGAGTTTATGAATGAAAAAGGAGACTCTGGAAAATCGCTTGAGAGTAAAAATGTCAGGCATAACTCTTGGCAATTTCAATCCGGACAAAGCAATAAAACTTTGGTGGGAAAGCAGCATACGGGAAAGAAGACCAAATTTCAATGAAATCTCGCAAAAAATCTCTGGCTTTTGATTCTGAAAACTTGGTACATTTGAAAATTCCATATGGAAATTAAATAAAATTGAGTTTTGAAGTATAGCCTTTTAGTTGTTTAATTTATGTCTGTTACTTTTAAAATTCATACATATGCAATATAATATAATCTAAATTGAAAGAGTAAGTGAAGTTGATAATTTCATTCCGTCAAGAAAGGTATGTTATTTTAAATTATTTTTAATTCATAGATGCATATGATATACTTGTTTAATATGCCTAATACATGTGTATTAATAGCATGAGAATGTCTATATATATTATCAGTGGTGCACATAGGATTTTAGTTTAGGGAGACTATAAAAACTTGGTAATAGTGACAACTTTCTAATAATGTCAAAATATTCTATATCACTTAGCCATACAGATTTCAGGTTGGCGGATTTTTGGAAGTCCACTGTATTTAATTAATAACCAACTATTTTTTGTAAAAGATGCGTTTGAATTAATCTGAAGAGAAATTTTAAAGTAAAATATTTTAAATCATTAATTTCATTACAATTCTCTATTTTTAAGAGATTTTCACTTTTAATTTGGGTTTGGGGGAGGGGGTTAAGCCCCTATAGCCTCCTCCATGTGTGTACCTATATATTGTATAGACACAGACAGTGATGTGATGATTCTAACAAGGAGCTGCAGCCAATCTGAAGGAATTAACAAATTTTAAATTCATAGATGAGTACTAAGATTTCTTTAAATACAGCTAGTTATTTCTGAATGTAATATATGGAACATACCATGCATTATTACTAAAAAAGCATTGAATCATTAAATGTACAAAATGAAAAATCTCATATTCGTCTCATATCTGAAAAATTATATCTTGGGGGGGGGGGGGGGGAAGCAAGGGTGTCGAAAAAAAAAATTACTTAAGTACGGAAAATTTTGGCCACTAACTATATCAAAGTGGCCACTGAACTTTGTACTGTCACTGGCCACTGAGGAATTTTTTTAATCTCAAACTTTACTTTATAGGAATCTATTCATGCAGGATTTTAAGAATGTTGTTCTTCAAGATGTTGGTTTTAAATATGCATTCTACTTGAAACATTTAAGTGACCATTTATTTATTTATTTTTTAGTTTTATATAAGACAGTCATAAAGACAAAATTTCACTTTTTAAAAATTAGAAAAAAAACATTAAATTAAAATATATTGTTCCGATAAAAATATATAACACCCTGCAGTGTAAATGTTTATATAAAATGTGTATTTTGTAAATTGCATTAAAATATTTTAAGAAAAAAAAATATATAATAGATGTTCCCTAACTGGAGCTTTGGCACTTAATGGGTTAATTATGTATTCATCCCTAGTCAGTGGCGTAACGAGGATTTTTTCAAGGGGGAGGTTCTGTCCGATTACTTAAACATAAACATACACACATTATATATACACACACACGTGAGTGCGTGTGGTTCAATCCTGCAAGTTCACATTTTCCACAACATAACGAATTACTTTTCTGAACAAAACTATTTTCAATTGGTGCATTGGCAAATCCAGGGAGGAGGGTGGCAAGGGGCACATGCCCCCTACCCAACGAACTAAGTTCATACTATAGAAGATAAACTTATTTTCTGAATTAAAATGAATGTATAAGAAAAAGGAGAATAATAATTTTGTGCCTGCTCCAAAATTTTTTTCTGGATCCGCTACTGGATTGGGCAAATTTTTTCTATTAAGTGTAACAATCTTAAAATCTCCTGATTATTTGCCTGAAATAACTGCAAGAAAATAAGAAACAGTAAAACAAACTCACCAATTAGATGATAAAACTAGAAAATTTTGTAATTGGCAAGGAAAAGTAATTTTTTTTTTAAAACAGAGCAAATTGGTACAGCAAAAATTCGATGTATATTTACTAAATGTGAAAACTAATTTGCATTTATTTTCTAAATTACACGGCGAAATCTAGTCTTTGAGAACTTTTCGCTAATTCGTTCAAAATATCATCTGTTGATGGGGTAGAATTCCTGTGTATGTTTAGAAGAGCAAGGCCATTCAATCTCGTACTGCCGTGGAATTGCGCAAATAGTTCTTTAGACAACGGAGAGTTGAAAATGATATCTCACTCATGCACCGGCAGGACAGCTAAAATTTCTAAAAGTTTATATATATTTGGCATAATATTTTTATTACAGAAGGCAAGAGCTTCTATGGCAGTTTTTGGTGGATTTTCTTGGCTCATTCTTGCTAACCTTTTGTACCACAAGATCATTTCGGTTTTTAGGTCTTCTTTGTTGCCATCCAAATCATTTGCATAAAATTTTGTAAGTTCTTCAAATGCTTGAATTTGTGGTGCTTCTAAAATAGAAGGAACAGTAGGAAGAATGCCTTGGAAACCTTGCAAAATTTCACGATGCATCAAGAAGCGAGAGTCTATTTAATTCAAAAAAGGAATCCAAAAATGGGATAAAAAGGTTCACTCGAAAATATGCTTCCAGAGTTGAAGATGTTAAACTGCTACTATCAGTTTGCCTTGCAGTTTGTCATGAGAGTTTTACACATGAGCTGAACCTCTGCAAAAGTTCAGAAGCAGAAGTAAAGATTTTTGAAAATTCTTTATTTACGTTCTCCCGGAAAGATCTAATTTCACTGCTGACGTCTTCTGAAAGATTTACAGCTTCCAGCAAGTTGATGGTTGGTTTCTGAAGAAACTGGGACAAGGGCATAGTTAAGGCAAACACTTTCTGGATGCATTACAGTGAAATAATAAACTGAGAGTTCAATACTCTGCATAAGAGAGAATTGACGTTAGCTGATGAGTCTTTATCAGTCCATTCTGAAATACCCTGAAGTGTTTCGATAATAGGATCAAAAAGCTCTATTAATGCTGTTACTGAATCGTATTTCATTAACCAATGAGTTGCGCAGAGCTTTTTTAATTTCTCTCGTCGAGAAGAGCACATTTCCATTTCATGAATAGCAATAGTCATGAATAGCAATTTTGGTGTATTTAAAAAGTCATACAACACCGCAACAGTTCGGATGCAGTTTCTTATTGCTAAAATGTCGCATGCAGAGGATACAGCTAGGTTAAGACTATGGGCTGAACAGTGAACGTAGAGAGCTGAAGGAACAATTTTTCTCGCATGAGCTTGCACTCTTTAATTTTCGTCCCACTGATGCAGCCCCATCATAGCCTTGACCTCTTAATTTCTTAATGTCAATTATTAATAATTGCAATCTATTTACAATTTCTGTAGCTACTCCTTCACCTGTTACATCATGAACCGGAATAAATTCCAAAAAGTTTTCTTTTAAAACACAACTTTTTGGATCCATGTATCTAACACACAAGGATAATTGTTCTACACATGCTATATCCGAGGTTTCATCGGCGAGGATTGAGAAAAAAGAAGAATTATTAACTTCTTTCACCAGCTCTTGTAAAATTAAATTATTAATATTTGAATTATTTGATTCTGAATTAGTGGACTTGTATATGTATACTGAGTATTTCCATCACTGTTTTCCAAAGTCAGTTTCAAATTAGGGTCGCACTTGCCCCAAAAACGTAATAGAGCACGAAAATTTCCTTCGTTTATTTCAGGATTTTCATCCACTAGAATTCTTTCGGAATCTCTATGTTCTCTCAGAGCAAGACCTTGAACTCCACAAAACAGAGCCGTTTCAATTATTGGGAGGATTTTTTTCCTGTTCTCTAATTTCCTTTTAGTGAATGCAGTGTCTAATTGTTCATTTATCGGCATATTCTTTCCATCTTGGATATTGCACAATGTTCCGGCAATCTCTACCGATTTCTTGTGATAGAGACATTTTTCGTGATCCGAGAATTTTTCGACGGCATCTTTCCAATTCTCAAATTTCATTTTACACAGTTGTCCCAAGGGTTGTTTTCCGGATCCAACACCAGCACTCTGTGCGAAAAGCGCACAAAATTTGCAAAATCCACCACTCTGGAAGTCAGAATAGGCTAGCCATTTCCATCGACAAAGCCATTTATACTGAAATCGTAGATTCCTTTTCCCCTTTGCAGGGAATATAAAGTCTGGTTTGGGTACCCAAATATTGTTGAAAACATCTAATTTTTCATATTTGGTATATCCTTTATAGCGTAAAGTCCGATATCATATGAATTTGCTTCAACGAAGCTTTTTGAAGTGTCGACATAAACTGTTTCCAATTGCGTTGACAAACTTGATTTTGTTTCATCATTTAATTTTGACGAAACATATGGGCCTTCACTTTTTTTTTTGGAGAAGGGAAGCTTTGAACAAACGAGCTGTTTGCAGGCTGAGCAGGAAAAGGTTCACTTGCAGCTTTTGAATGATTTAAATGACCGTCATCCTCACGTGGCTTCTTGGAAAAGAACTGTAAAATTGATTTATTGAGCCGTTTTGACATACTTTAGAGATTTCTTTTATATCAGAATTAAATTCAACTATATAACTTGGTAATTTAAAACACTGCTTAAAAGGATAACAGTTCATAATCAAGAACTTGTTAAATGTAATACTTGAAAGCTAGTATCGAGTATTCAAAATTATATCATAAAAAATTGAGCGAAGTTAGTGCAGAGCAAATAACACTCAAACGTACTCTTATCAAAACTATCTACTCTTCTAAAACAGCTTCGCTATCGCTTTCAGCTCACATCGTCGAACCCCCACCCCCCTTGTTTCTTTTTACAATAGTCTTTTTTCCTCCCACAAAAATATCCTTCTTAATTGGTCAAACATCCAGCCGCGTTAACAGAGAAAACAGTCGCCCCACTCAAGGTCACCCCTCTTATCTCTGTGGACTCACAGAAGAACCACTTTCACTCTTCCAAGAATTTGTTACCCGGAAGAACAGTTTCTGTGACAAATGAGTGTCATGTGGCAAGGTTATTTTCCGGTCAGGAGTTTTTATCATGACAGAGTAATGAGAAAATATACGCTTTTTATGCATACTCTTCCCCCCCTACATCTGAAAAAAAAAATGTAATGATCAGCCTACTTCTCCTGATCACATTTAGTGTCAAGTGGGGGGGTTTAAACCCCCAACCCCCTTGGATACGCCACTGTCCCTACTTGTTTTCCTCAACAACACCGTCGACATAATTTTGTATGTTTGACAGAGTGTATTTTCATAGTAGGATTGAAGATGTTACGTGATGAAGCAACTCATGGTGGGTAACGCACTGTACTACAGTTTTGGGTTCAACTCCCAGCAGTCTGGGTTCGATCTCCGACTGAAGTGGCTCTCATTGTGTCTGTCCCTTCATAGGGGGCGATGTTGGTCCACCTACTAGGTGCCCCCATAATAAAGAGACCAACAAATCTGGCCTTAGTACTGGCCAATCCCTCCAGGGGCAGAGGCCCACCATTGGGGAAAAAAAATTGATAAATAGTTTCTGTCAGTAGTTTTTACAAAAGTGGGCTACATTGCAACAGTTTTTTTTTTCAATGCAGAACAATAAAAAATAGTCATGCTAGTACAAGTACTGAAACAAAATTTTGGAATTTTATCATTTGGGAAAATCTGGTGCCATCACTGCTTATCCAAATGCCTTATTAAAACATTTATGCACATATTTCAAATGCAATGAAAAATAAAATGAACATAAACAAAACACTGGCTCTGGGCTATGCATACGTTTAAAAAAAAAAAAAAAAAAAAAAAAAAAATCTTCAAGCGATACAAAATATAGGGGAGACTGTGTACCTAGGGCCACTTTTTTTAATGTACAAAAACAGAGCTACTAACCTGTTTAAATTTGTGATACTGGTGTATATATGCATAATTATACTAAATACCCATCCCACTGAAATTAATGTAAATTCTTAAAATAACAAATTCTTTGAAATAACAGGATTTTTAAAAAAATTCTCACATGGCCCTAGGTACAATATATCATTGTACCTAGGGCCAGTTGCGAATGTACTTAGGTCCATTCCATGAAAGTAAGATTTCACATTCTAATGAACAGAAAATAAACATACACGTATGAATTTCATGAAAGAAACAATATCAATAGAGATCATCCTAGGATGAAAAAGGGGAAGGGTGCTAGTCCTTAAAAAGGGCAATTTCAGCTTCCAAGGGCACGTCAGACTATAAAGAGGCACTATATGAATATAAATATATATATATATATATATATAAAGGCATTCAGAAAGAGGAGTTTA
Organism: Cheiracanthium punctorium; assembly: GCA_038373885.1. Taxonomy (NCBI): domain Eukaryota; kingdom Metazoa; phylum Arthropoda; class Arachnida; order Araneae; family Cheiracanthiidae; genus Cheiracanthium; species Cheiracanthium punctorium. The sequence continues at coordinate 195,738 of JAWZYV010012667.1, read as the reverse complement.
CGTGAGTTAAATATGACAACAGAGTCCAAAAAAAAAACAACTAAAGGGACATTTAGGTCTGCCTAGATCAGCGGTTCCCAACATTTTAACATTGCGTCTCCCCAACAAAGGCCATCTTACATTGCTGCCCCCCTTCTCACATTTATCAGCATACATTTAGTTTTATATTCTTCAACAATGTACATTTAGTCGAATTTTTCACAAAATAATGTTATCAATAAAGTTTGAATGAACATTTTAAGTGAAAATAGATATATTTTTGAGTAAACATAAGATGATTTTAAAAAACATGCAGTCCTAACAAGTCCTATACACACCAAAATCAATACCGGTCGTGCGACGGTGGTTTATAACATATATACTCAGTTTGAGCTCAATTGAATGCTCTACACACACACACACATACATACTTACATCTCGTAAAAATAGCATAAATGTATTCAGAAGACCTCAAAACGTGTAAATACACCAAAATCTCGAAGTCAAATTTTTTCATGATTACAATACTTTCCTTACATGGTACATGCTCAGAAAGTAAAAATACAAGGCAACTGGAGATAAAAGGTCATGATTGAAAAGCTGTTCTACAGACACCATTCATTCGACCTGTGTTTCTTGCTGCCATATCACAGCAAAGTGCTTGAATTTTGTCTGTTATACCTGACTATTCAACTGCTTTAAACAGCCACTACCTGCACTTTTATTGAAGAGGCTGGCATTTCAGGAACTCCCAGCAATTGTTCTGAAAAGTTAGAATAATTGCCAGTCTGTTGACCTTTCCATTCTAATGTGCGGTGCTATTTCTTGATTGTCGTTTAATTAGAGTGTTGTCGAATTTCTCTGTGTCTTAATCTCTGATGTGATCTGCATTTAGAAACAACCAATAAGTACATTTTCAGTTCTCTTTTCTTCATACCAGGGATGTAACGAATATTCGGCCTATTCGGCTGTTTTGCCAAATATTTAGTAGGCTGAATACTCAGTTTGCTGAATATTCGGCCAACATAAAAACTATCTTTTACAAAGTTTTTTAGGTATACAAAAAACTATCTTTTATAATTAAAAAAAAAAAAAGAATACAATTGAGTTTTTATTTTACATAGCAAATGGCATAACTTGTAGAATTTTAATAAATAAAATCTTTTTATCATCTGTTACGCCTGGATAAAGAATACACCTGAATAAGTTTTTCCTTCTGACATGGATTTATAAGCGGGCTTTGGGCCAAGTGCAGAAATCCGAAATATATGTTACACAAACAAAAAATAAGTTTTTGAAACTTTCATTCAATTCGAATTGTGCATTTTTCTGCACATCTTCCCCCCCCCCCCCATTTTATTTCTACTGTATTACATCCAGAAAAAGGATGTTAAAAATATCAGTTTTAATTTTGTTTAATCACAGTCATGGATAATGATACACTTTCCAACTTAATGGAATAAGGGGGGGGGAAAAATAGAGAATACGCATGGATTATGATACGCTTTTAATATATAGCACTTAAGTGCGTATTTAAAATCTGAAAGAGTTTCAGATTTACTTACTTTTTTTTTTCTTAGCGTTTTTCGATAATGGCCAATATATCTAGAAGCCCTTCAGAATTAATGTATGATTTGTACCTTTTTATAGGTTTTTATCATTAAACTATCTTATTTTTGTAACCAGGGGCAGCATGACACGGTAAGCAAGGTAAGCATCGCATCGGGGAACCGACTTCGAAGGTGCGTCATTTCGAACTCAAAAACTAAGTAGAGCAAAAAAGGGGGGCATCTTTTTTACGTTAGCAAGAGGGGCCACTTACTCTAGGGCCACAACTGTTGTAACTATCTTAATTTTAAACTCCATTTAGAATCTGAGAAATTTCAGTGCCTTGGAAGCCGGTAAGAAATGGGATTCTCTCGGAACAAGATTTATTAAGATGGTGAACCAGCTGGTTGCCAGAGGCGGCTAGCCTCATAAAATAAATATCCTAAGACATCGAATTTTAATCTGAATGCATAATCTAATGTATTTAATAATATTACAAAAATGCAGACTTTGCCCGGGCCCCAAAATTGTTCTTTAAGTTTAAAAATTTGCAAAGTTTTAAAAAGTTTTAGAAAGAGGGGGGCCCCAATGAAGCTTTTGCCCAGGGTGCCAACTCGGCTTCTGAGCCACTTTGAAATCACTAGCCAAGGGCCCCAAAAGAGCCAGTCCAGGCCTGGGTGCAGCCTTAACATCTCTACCGAGGGTAAAATCATATAAGCCGGTGTGCACCCCATGTAAACATGGCGACAGTCGCTGGAGCTTGGCGGCCGACAACCAGCGACTGTCGCCAACCATTTTCCACTATCAGCACATTAAAATTGCACATATATTCCACTAAAAATGAGCAACCAGTGGACCGTTTTTAACTAAAAAAACCTCAGTGGATTCAGCAACCTAGTTGTACAGCTATGTAAACTACGCAACCAGTGGACCGTTTTTAACTAAAAAAAAAACAACAACAGTGAACTAAGCAACCTAGTTGTACAGCTAATGTAAACTGGGCAAACACTGGCCCGTTTTCAACTAAAAAAAAAACATCGGTGGATTAAACAACCTAGTTGTACATCTCTTATAAAGTCAGTATGATTAGAATAGCATGTAAATAGCACTTACGAAAACATAAACACTTCAAATATCAATTTAAAATTCACATTAAAAACCTTAAACATTGCAAAGATTCGTTAAAAAAGAGCACTTACCTCGATTTTTTTTTTAAATAACCGCTCAGAAATGTCCCCAACACCCACCGGCTTATAACGTACTATATTTCTAACAAACACACACAAATTCTTTTCTTATATTAACATAACACATTTCATTCCCTTCCATCAATAACGCAAACAATTTCAAATTCCCAAACCTGACGAAACACATATTCTTTATGGTTGCCAGTCACAACTACCACCGGCAGTTGGCGGTGCATCGCTCACTCTCGCGTCAGATTGTTCGCCAATGATTTGTAAACAAAACATTGATATGTAAACAAAGCACCGTATACGGAATATAGTCCCTACCGAGTATTAATTATTAGGGATCGACCGATACCACATTTTCGCCGATGACCGATACCGGTACTTTTAAGTTATGGTATCGGCCGATACCGATATTTAACCGATACCGATACTTTACATAATTTAATGTCATTTAAACCGACATCTGTTGGGCAGTTTTTTTAACGACAGTGTAGTTCTCGTTAAAATGAATAACAGAATGATGAAATTTGATCCCAGTGGAAAGCATTAAAAAGAAAAAGCAGTGGATACATTTTGAAATGTGAATTTACAGTAGTTCTAGTTTTTCTTTTCTATTCAAATCATGCCGACGATGGCCGAATTTATAAAAAGCTGAGCACTGGGAAGCGTCTTAGTGTGCAGGTTCGGAATTCTTTCTCCTCGCGTGGCTGTCGATCTAGCGGTCTAGAGTTTTGGGCGATTTTCTCCAGATGTTACGGGAATATGCGTTAGACTCCCTTAAAAAGTCCTCCGCCCAAGCCCCCCCTATAGGTAGATGCCCCTCATTTAGGCTTGACAGAACACAAACACGGGGGGGGAGGTGGGAGTTAAAGGGGTATAAGATAATCCATTCATTTCTAGTGCCGGCTGGTGCAAATATTTAAATCAATTTTTCTTAACCTCTATTTTGTCGCCTAATTGTTGCTATGAGCCAGATAAAAGGTTTCCATATTAGACACAAAACAGCTTCCTGCTTGCTCTTACTCTATGTGTCTTTCTTGCAATTTTTATTTAGATTTTGTTTAATTAGAATTCTTTCACACATGAAAATATTTCTTAGATTACTTAAACTGCATTAAATTGTGATAATGTATAAACTGTACAGTATTATGTAAGTACATATGTATTTAGATATTGTTCATAAATACGTGTAAATTCTTCCCTTAAAATGCATAAGTTCACATTAATTATTGGTTTTATTTATCTGCTCCAATTATTTAACCACTAAGTGAATTATTAAATGTTTTAGCAAGATTTCTGTTTAATATGAACTCATATGATCATTTTTAAGTTCTTTTTGAAAATGTGAATTCTTTGACAGGGATTCTCTGGACAGGGTTAAGTCACAATCCGGAAGGATCCATGTATTTGATCTTTTCCGTACGAAGAACAGGTACACACCGATTAGTCCTGTGTTTTCCTTACATATAAACCAAATAATATTCACAAGAAATATGTTTTTTACGCCAAAATTTGAAATAAACTAAATAATAATTAGTATTACTAATTATACTAATACAGCTTTAACTTTTTAAATTAACAATATAAATAATTTTTAGATATTGATAATTATTACACTTCTCAAAACAGAATGATACACAAATCCTACGTTCTCTCATTAATCTGATAGATAATAAAATCATTAAGTGTTTGATAATTCTTACTTTTTATATTTTGTAATGTTTTAAAAATGAATCATTAACATCTGGACCAACATAATTAAAGACATGGGAGTCGCCAGTTTTCAAGTCACTGCCAAAAAGTTAACTTCTTTGCGACACAAAAAATGGAATAAATTGTTTTTACATATAGGTTTCGCTTATAATTTTAGCACCATTAATTTTGTCATTGAAACAGCTACAATATGAAGCAAAATATTTTTGCTCGTTTTCAAGCTGCGCCTTGGAAGGTCTAAATAAAAGATGCTTTAAAATGACGAGATTAAATGAAGGTTAAAGAAAAATCCAAAAATGATAAACTAAATTCAATTTTCAAGTCTTAAAAAAAAGTTGCTACTTTATCCATATTTAATGAAATTGATCTTCAGTGTTTGGCGCGGTACAGTAAGCACGGTCTGGGTGCCATCGTCGAAAGGGGGGGGGGGGCATTTCGAACTAACACTGAGAAAATCTTGATCTAGAGCAGTGGTTCTCAAACTTTTTTGTCCTACTCTTCAAAAAATCTTCAACTAGATTTTTTTTTCGCGACCCACTACTACATAACGATAACCAATATAGGTTATATAAAATAGTATAGTTTACTATATCTATATAATACTAAAATTTAATTTTTCCCACCACATTCTGAAGTTCTATAAGCTAAATAGAAGCAAATTCCCCAAACGTGTTTCGAAGGCCGAAATATTACCTTTTAACACACATATGGACAACCGCCGGTCCGATATACAAAGCCACCTAGATATACAATGCCTGAGAACAGAAACTTTCACGTCATCACTAGGTCCACTAAAATGATGTCATCATACATTTATTTTCACTAAGTGAAAGTATTCAAAGTTTGTGGTGAATTTACTCCCACATAAAACATTTTAATGATTTAAGATACAAAATTTAGTTTTACGATAAATAGGAAATTTTAACTATCGCTAATTGTGTAATATGATACAAAAATAGATCATAATAAATTATTTTTTATCAGACAGGTATTTTATTTTTTATCTTCAATTGAAAATACTTTCTAAAATTTGTAACATTCACCAGAAATTTTAAATAGTTTTACTTTGTGAAAGTAAAACTGTGATGACGACATTGTAGAAGACCTATTGATGACATAAAAGTTTCTGTTCTCAGGCCTTCTCTATCTAGGAGGTGAGGGTTTGGCCCGCGACTTCGCTAATATCCTAAAGTTTGGCCCACAACTTTTCAAAGGTTGCCCATACCTGCTTTAGCACTTTAAAGTTCGTCATCCCCTGAAATATCAAACGATGTCAGGGACCGTCTCCCTCATCAATTTTGATATCTATATCATACCCAAGCCGAATCAGATGTCCTTGCGCCAATTTTTTAAAATAAAAATTTAAAGCATGTCTCTTAAGCGTGAAATCTATATCAAGAGCTAGACACTCTCCAACGATATCAAAAGCCTATATATACAGTAGAATCTCCCTATAACGAAGACTCCTTAGAACGAATTTCTCCCTATAACGAAATTTTTCATGGAAACGTAACTTTAAGGCTTAAATAACACTATAAACATTCGCCATATAACGAAAAGCTTATCTTCCCATAGCGAATATTTCAGATTTACCTTTGATTTTTTTTTTTGTTAGTTTTGAAGCAAATTTTAATTTTCGAAAAGAGCACTTAGTGGAAGAGTAACAGATGATAAAAAGGAGACCAGGAAAGTGAAACAGAATCCGATAATGAAGACACTTCAACAGCGCCCGATTATGACCAACTGGGGGCCACGGGATTAGATTTTGGGGCCCCAAACTATGAAATTTTTTAAACTTTTCATAAAATTTTGATATAAAAAATAATATTTCAGAAAAAACATTTAAAATTGAGGGCCCTTGGCAAAGTCCCGATTTGCCCATATAATAACAAGGCCCTGCGCTTCACGACCAAAACCACATCAAACTTTAATGCTTCAAACTTTCAAAACCATTAAAAAGAGGTTTCTAAATAGAAGAAAATGTGCCTCACTCTATTTTCAGCGGACTTATAAAATGTGAATATTTTTATGAAAATTTAAAATCGCAGAATGCAAAACAATGTAAAATAACGGAATTTTGAAGTAAAATAAACGTAAGTGCACTACATATTTTATTGTCTAAATTCGTGGATTGTCCTTACTTTCGAACATTTCATTTATACAATTGAAAAGTAAGAAACCGTAAGTTTAACAAATTTATAATAAATACCAATTTATTTTTAATTGAAAGTCATAATTTAATACTTTTAAACATCGAATTAACTAAAAAGTTTGTAATATTTCCTGAAATAACTGCAAAAATCTCTAATCTCTGTACAACAAAATTTTCTCTCTAGCGAATTTTTCAACTGGAACCGAGCGAGTTCGTTATAGGGTGATTCAATTGTGTCAAAACAGTGAGAAAATAAACGTTTATAAAACTGAAGTAAAACTACAGCCTACCTCTCGACATTTGTTTTTTTGCAATTCTTGCAGAGAGCGTATTTAGTGTTGGGCACCAATTGAAAATAATTTAGAAGAATAGGCGACTGTCCTGTTAAACTGCCATCTAACGATTCTTCGTCCATAATTTCGACCACACTTGGTGATACGACATCCATTTAGCGATGGTTAGAATTTAAAAAAAAAAAAACAGTTCGAAAACACTCTCAGAAACAAATGTGCCAATGAAACGACGCCTCTCATCTCATTACCAAAATGAAGATTCTAGAATGGTGTTGCGCCTGCGTGTTTTTTTCTCAAAAGCGAAGTATCTGTTGAAAAGTATCGGTGAAAACGTATGAAAGCAACAGAAACCGATACTTTCCCGATACTTTTAGAATCGAAAGAACCGATACCGATACCTAAAAAAATTGGAGGTATCGGCGCCGATACTATCGGTCGATCCCTATTAATTATGTTTCGTATCACCCTCACAAGTCCACTAAAGTATTTAATATATGGTATATTGGGTAGAGGCTAAGCCCAACAGTGAAAACATTAGATGTTCCATTGCAAGAATAAGAAATGAACCCTTCTAGAGTGAATTTTTGCCCACTCCCCCAGATATATATAAATAATCAGGGTGGCCTGATACAGTAAGCAAGGTAAGCATCGCATCAGGGGGCCCATCTTCGAAGGGGCACTATTTGAACTCAAAACTTGAGAAATATTTGATCTGGAGCATAAACGGGGTGCCATTTTAACATTTGCAGAGGAGCACTTCTTACCCTAGGTTCGCCCCTGTACATACTGCCTATTTCAGTAAAGCCAATAATTTTATGAAGATCCTAACGTTTAAGTTTTAAAATTTCTAACTGTTAACTTTAAAGGTTTTAAGTAGTTAATTATAAATACCTGTGCCATCAAAACCTCTCCAAATTCTTCAAAATACTGCCTAAGTTCTTGCTCAGTCGTTTTCCATGGTAAACCAAGAACAATTAAATCAGAACATTTAGGTTTCATTTCCATTCTTTTAGTTTTTGCAGTACCATTTTCTACTTGGTCGTACAATTTTCTTTTGTGCTCAGTAACTGAAATAAATAAATAAAACTGCTATTTCAAATTATCAGATACAATAACTAAGAAACAATTTTGTCATATAAAGCGAAACCATATTGTAACATAATTATGTAGATGCCAAGATTGGCGAGTTAAAATTTTACCTTTTGGAAAGACACATTTGTACGTCACTTCCCCCCAATCATCGTCAGGAGGTAACAATCTAGCATCAACAAGACGTACACCTCTCATCATACCTGTAGATGCGTTTCTGTATTTTAAACCACACGCTCCAGGAAATTGGGCTGACAGTGTTGTAAGAAGTAATGTGTTGTCTTCCTCGCACGGAAGTTCAATCGGTTCATCACTGTCGTCTTCTGTAACCTGAACAAATGACACGCTCATTTTTCAACCACACGCAGTCTTTTGCGCGTTACTAGAAAGAAATGTGAAGAGTTCATATAAATCTCAACTTATATACAACTTAATAATAACTAAATTATAACTATAAACTCGCAGATTTTCAAACTGCTTTCCCAAAGTGTCAGAATTGTTTTCTCGGTTTTCTCAAATGAAGACGATACATAGCCCGAATTGTTGCCATTCACTTCGAGCCTAACTGTGATGTCGTCTGCTACTTCTGGGGTGCGTTCGATTATTAACCTGTCCATACCTCAAAACATGGTCAGTCCAATCAAAACGATTTGTCTGGCTAAGGAAATGGACATTTCACAAGATCTTATGGTGATGATTAGTTTGGGTTTCAGCTTATTTGGACCTAAATTATTTAACACATTCTTCTAGAAATATAGCTGTTGCAAAAGAAGCTAGAATATTAATCATTAACAAATAACAGCTTTCTATAAATTAGTTTTATCTTCATTGCGAGATTTCATTTAAAATGTTAATAATAGTTAAATTCTAAAAATAATTTAAAAGATCGCACTTCAAAAAGGTGTGGGAGGTTCTTTATGAATATTTGTACTGTTTTAAACTCAGAAAACTCAAAATCAACCAAGGGCGCAGGCAGGAACATTTCCAGGGGGGTACACCCAAGATATATATATATATATACACATCAGTGGCGGCTCGTGGGATACAGCAAGTACAGCCGGGCTGCACTTGAAATTATCAGCACATACTTTAAAATAATTTATTCTACTAATTTTCCTAAATTCAGATTAGAATTGTGGAATTCCTACGGTAAATTAAAAAAAATCTCCGAAAAAAACCAAACAAAAAAAAAGTATTGTGGCTGGATCGCTCATTCAGAAAAAAAGCACTTTAATCTTCCCGCAATTCAATTGGGAAAAGGTTTGGTTTAGCCCAGAGCGCTGAAAAGAAAATTGGCAGCACCGTTGCCATGACAACGACTACGTAAGCAGCCTCTCCGGCATAGGGAGTTTGCAGCTGATACAGCCGCAGTAAGATTTTTTAACGGCGGCTGAACTTGAGAACTCGACTGAGAAGTGAGGGAGGGGATAAGGAGAATATATGTTTGGAAAACTCTCCACTTTATATTGCTGAATTTATCAAGAAGGTAAGCCTGAATAGACGCTTATGAATGGACAATTACCCATCAAAGCAGTATTGTTTTTAAGTAAGCAAGAACTGGCATTTAGAGGACATGGCGAGCGAGAAAATTCTTTAAACATGCGAAATTTTAAAGATCTTTTAAAATTATTGATATCTGAATTAAATCAACGCCTTTTTATGGGGACATCACTGACCGTTTCGCATGTTTAAAAGAAAGGAGGATTGATTTGACTTATAAAAAATAAATAAGTTTTCCTTTTTTTTTTCTTTTCTTCTCAAGTTATCGTTACAAAAGAAAATTCTAAGGAAACTTCGAATCAGACACGGATTAATGCAATTTTGAGGATAAGAGCGGCTGGTTGAAATTTATGTCCATTTTATGGAAGTAAAATAGGATCTCTTACATTTTTTATGTAATTTCTTTTTTTTTTTTTTTTTTCCTCGGTGAGGGCTTAATCAGCCAGCTTTCGAATTCAATAACAAAGATTTTCCAATTCTGTCCGGAGGAAAGGGGGGGGGGGCTCATATGCTTCCGGCTGCACTAACAGTTTTGACCACGGGCCGCCACTGATACACATATACAGGGTGTTCTTGAATTCATAGGCCGAACTTTCAGAATAAAATGCATATAAAGAAGCAGTTTTTGTCTAGCAGATTAGCAGTGTGGGGTTAGAAATAAAAAGTGTAGATGGCAATTTAGCAAATGCAAAAGAAATGAAAAGGCTCTACTGTAAATGCTTAAATGTGCTGGTAGCGTCTAGCAAGTGATTAGCGCACCCTTACGAAGATGCCAGGTATTCTACGAACGGTTGCAGCGGTTACTAAAGTTTTGCAATGAGGCCCTCATCTGTGTCAACTGGAATCTCGTAAACGAGTGCCTTGAGGTGTCCCCAAAAGCAAAATTCGATACTTGATTAATCTAATAAACGTGCTGGTTAAGCGATTAGTTCAACTTGTCCAATCGGTCAGGGGTAAAAGATGACAATGGGGTAATTACGCACATTATTTGGGAAATAGGCTGGAGTCCTATCGTGCTGAAACTATCTGAATCTTTCATTTCTGACCAAACTTTACAATGCAGAAAAATGCTTCTTTGTATGTATTTTAACTATCTTCCAGGAACCCTGTATACATACATATAAAAAATTAGACTATTTGGCGTTTGAAGGAAGAAGAATCTTGACTGGAAAATGTAGCATCAATATGTCAAATAAACACCATCATAGTTATTTTGTCGCAGCTGAAAAGTACTAAATCTTAAACTATTAATTTCGCCTAATTAATAATACCAAATTTAAGTATACCAATAAGTAAAAATTTAAAATATTTTGACAACATTGTTTAATATTTAAACAGACGAATTTTCCCAGAAAAACGGAAGCGAACTGTATTTTCTCTAGCATTGATGAATATAGCAATTTTTGGCTTAGGGATCCCCGCCATGTCCAGTGCCGAGAATGGTAGATCGCTGAAATGTGAAGGTCAATAGTTCTGGCCTGCCGTGCGGCTTTCAATCTAACGGTTTTGAGTTTTGAGTTTTCCTCTACATGTAACGTGAATACGTGTTAGAATCCCCTAAAAAGTCCTCTGCCCAAGGCAACCCTCCCACTTTCCATCACAGATACCTCATGTGCAGGTTTGCCACTTGGCAAGACCATCCGCATATTAAAACAGAGCCCATGTTTCGAAAGTGGCGCAATGATACCTTCACTTAATATTTGAAAAACCACCATGTCAAAAAACTCAAAATACAAATTTTCATCTAATAGTTTTTGAGTTTAAATCTCTGAAAAATTAACTCTATAATGTTAAAAATAAATGTTACACTTTAACCCATTTATGCCTAGCGTCCCTTTTTTGGGACGGCATTCTCGCTATCATTCGAAAACGTTATTTATTTTTCCTAGCCTTTATTCGCGAGTATTGAACCTCAATTCCACAAAATATTTTAATATGGCCAAGTAGGATGTTGACATTTCAATTTTTATACATAATGATTTTAAATGAAATCATCCCTTGTTCAAAAAGTTGACATCAGAAATTTATCAATTACTGCTGGTGTTAGCAAAAATCGAAGAAAGTCGCAAAAATATCCAGGCACGAATGGGTTAAGCGTTGAGTCCTAAAATAATTGTATTTAATCATATTCACAGTAGAGTCTCGATTGTTCTAATTTTCCCATACATCTCAGTTAGTGAAAAAATCAGTTTAGCTCCCTAATAATGACCAACACATATGAAACAGGCGATTTTTTTTATTGCAGGACAAAAATTGAAATACTTGGTGCACCCAGAAGCCCTATCAGAAATCCCTCTCCCAAAGAAAGTGGGTGTATTTTTTCTGTAGATATCCTCATAGACGTTTCTGTGGAGTGTTGACTTTGGCAATGGCGGGATACTGCTGTACGGAAACGAGTCAACGTGTCAATACAAAACAATTGACTGCTATTTTCCGAAATTATTAAACTGATGTTAGTAACCTAATATGTAACTACATTTTTCATTTAAATATGCACTCAAATGACAAAAATTGCTCTATCCCCATTTATCTATTTATTAATTTAATGATTTCGATAGTTCGAAACAAATCCGGCCCCGTCTACCTCGAATATTATCAAATCTAGTTAACCCATTTATGCCTAGCGTCCCTTTTTTGGGACGGCATTTTCGCTATCAGTCGAAAACGTTATTTATTTTTCCTAGCCTTTATTCGCGAGTATTGAACCTCAATTCCACAAAATATTTTAATATGGCCAAGTAGGATGTTGACATTTCAATTTTTATACGTAATAATTTTAAATGAAATCATCCCTTGTTCAAAAAGTTGACATCAGAAATTTATCAATTACTGCTGGTGTTAGCAAAAATCGAAGAAAGTCGCGAAAATATCCAGGCACGAATGGGTTAAAAATATTTTTTACTAATGCGGGCACATGCCGTGAGGTGAGGCCAACAGTACTACGACCGTAAGCGTTGGTCAATACATTATGAGGGCTCATGTGCGTTCGCCAACATTATCCCAAAATAAAAATGTGGATGACTTCTCAAAAGTTTAAAATTTATGTACAATGGTAGAAAATATTAAGCCATAAACACAGGTCTAAACAGCTAATTTAATGCGACAGTTACACGTAGAATTCAAAATATCACACACACATTCAGACTCTTTACTTTTATTTTCAGGATAATTATACTTTTTCAAACTCCAGGGGGTGCAAGTGCAGCCCCTGGCACCCCCCCTCCCGGCGCCCGTGCGTGATCACCAGACCAGTTTCTACCGTTTTTCTAACAGAAGTCCAAGGCCAGAAACTTGTCTATTGCACGAACCCCTTTGCGGCCCGGCCACTCAAACCGGGGCCATCGCTAAGCAACGGGCCTGCTTATGAGTTGCCATCCCTAAAAATGAGTTTATCATTGAGGTCTGTTTTCCCAGTCACAGTATTCTATTTTATTATTCTAAGTATTATAAATGTTATATTATTTTATTATTTTAAAACAATTTTTTTATAATTTTGTCGTACTAAAGAAATTTAGATGTAGGTAATCGTTTTGTGAATCTTGCGCCATTTTCTTTCATGAAAATTTATCCTAAAATTCGAACATTTTACTCTGAATGTAAAGGTAAGTGAACTCTTATAATGTGTTTAGAAATTCTAAAAATATGTATGTAAATCATGTTTAGTGAATAATTACTCATGTGTTATTTATAAATAAATTATTTTAATCAGAAATCGTATTACTTGAGTAGTTTTTATTCTTGTAAATAAGTATGACGTTGTGATACTATTTAGACAATTTAATTTTGCCAGTTGAAAATGTCATTTATCAGTTATATATGCCTTGATTATGTGATGAAAACTTACATCTGGTACAGTGCAGAAATACAGTAAATTATAAATTATTGATTTTTGCCCGTTTATACAGAAACTTCAAATGTAGTTAATATTTTGTACAAGCGTTCATTATGCTTGCTCAATTCCTAAGTTCGATTGAGAAAGCGACAAAAGAATAATACATACCACATGAAATGTCTTTATTAAAGAATAATTAATTCAGGGATCACGCTATAGAGCGTATTTTATCAATTTTCTCCAATATACAGGATATCCCGAAAACACTGAAATGCGCTTTAATACATCATTTGTTAAAGATTAATGTTGAATTGTTTAAAATAACGTAGTCAATACGACTACGTTCATGAAATATTCATTATAAAAATGTCTTTCTCATTTGTGTATTTAGTTATTTTAAAGTAGATTAAATATCCACTTGTGAAACTAAAATAAGCAATCGTGAATGATGAGAGTAAGCGCTACTTTGTTTTCCTTCAAATTATATTCATCTATTTTCTTTATGTCAATATGTATCATAGCAAACAAATTAATCATGAGTTCGTACTTGAATTAGTAACACAATTACTACTTAAAACTACATTAAATAACGTTTGAAAGCACTGGGAAGCTTAAGAAATGCCTGATGTATACGTGAAGACTCGAGCATCAGTAGGCCTCTTTGGATGGCTCATCAAAATACACGCGCAGGCCCGTTACTAATTGCGAAGGCCCCGCTCAAACCCGGCGCCAAGCGAAGGAATTTTTTACGAGACCTGCGGACGGCAAAGTGTTCAAGAGACGGGCAACTTCGACGAACACGTTGACTCCTATATAAAAATCTGTTTCATGTAACTTTTTCATACCTATAAGTCGGATTCTGTTTCTGTGTGTACACTAGGGTTGTCACAAAAAATCAATTTTCGAATTTTTCGGGGGCCACCCCCCAAAAAGTTGCCAATACACTAGAAAATTAGATTGGTAATGTTTCAACTCATTTTCATATTGACCCGTGCCGCATTGAGGTTAAAGTTTGGAAAAACATTAATTTTTCGCAAAAAATAAGTTTTTATTACAAAATTCTAGAAACGTATTGTTGGTCTTGTTTCATGAAAAAACTTCTTTCTTTGATAAACCACAGATCACTTTTTTGTAAAAACTTTTTTAAACATGCATGCTTTTTTCAGGACTAGATATAATCCGAATGCTAAAAATTGACTTTTTATGAAAATTCGAAAAATTCTGTTTCATCTTACCTCCTTTAGTTTTTTATCTGCTTTTTTGTGTGTGTCCGCTCTAACGATTAAAAAAAATAATTTGATTTTAATCGGTGCTGAAATCGGTGACTCGTTTAGTTTGGATACTATGACACTAAGTAAACATTTACGTAAATTTTACTTGTCCTTTTGGATAGCGTGACGCAAAAAAAAAAAATTAAATTATTGAAATAAATTCATTTGAATACATTATATAAACTCAGTGAAAGTGTAATATATTTGACAGTGTATTTCATAATTAAAAGCATTGATAAATGTGTAAATCTTCTTTAGAAAATAAAATGAAAGTAACTGTAATGGAATTTAAAAACAAATCTTTAAAAGTAACAGCAGGACGTCACTCAAAATTTGATATCATTATTTTTAAGACCCATATTTAAAATTCATATAGCTATAAAGTAAAATGCTGCATCACAAATTTTTACCCGTTAAGGGTTTTGCATGGGGTTACTATTTACCAGTAGTGGCGCAAGACTTGCCCGACAAACGAGCCCCCTTCCCCGACGAGGGAGCCAAATAATAAACCCTCACACAAACGTAGAATTTTAAATTTGAATGCATGTAATGACTATTTTATCGTTTACATTATCATTATTTTGAATATTAGTATTAATTTAATGCAGTAGTTAATATTAATAACTTTGCTTAATATAAAATGTCTGAAAAACATTTATTTACCGATCTATTTGGTCGTTCTTATATATTTTTTAACTTGTGAAATTTTCGAATTTTTATTTCGCAATGGGGTACTTTCACATGACGTCACAGGCAATGTTTACCCTACTGCTCAGTGAGATAAACAATCTCACGTGGCGGCCATTTCTTCTGCTACCGAACGTCAGTGGCGGATCCACGGGGGGGGCTCTGGGGGCTCGAGCCCCCCCAGAGCTAGAAATACACTATGTATTAAAGAAGGTTAAAAAAAATTCTAAATTTTCACATGAACTGATATTTTAAAAAGTAGCACTGTATACAGTGGCGGATCCACGGGGGGGGCTCTGGGGGCTCGACCCCCCCCAGAGCTAGAAATACACTATGGATTAAGGAAGTTTTAAAAAAAATTGTAAATTTTCACATGAACTGAAATTTAAAAAAGTAGCACTGTACATACAGTTGACTCTCTGTTTAACGACGATCTCTTTCTAAAGACGATATTTCAAAGTCCCAGCAACTCCAACGTAAAAAATTTCTATTCAAAGACGAGGTCGTTTCTGTTTAACAACGATTTTTTTTTTCATCTTACGCTACAGGAACAAGGGAAATTTCTTTTAAGAGTGGGGGAAAAAGTGTCGGGGAATGTCAAAAGTGCAATTCGCAAGAGAATCTCAACTACCTGAGTGTATTCTCAAAGGTATTTTAGAAGCAAGGATAAAATTCTTGAAGCAGCGCAAAAATTTAGTTTGGGATCCAAATCCAAACGGCCAAAAAGTCAATGTGGCCGATTGGAAGAGTTTGCCAAGGCACTTCTGCATGCATGTCAATGGTTGCATGAAGCAAGAGCATCCAACATTCTAATTTCTGGGCTCCACCATGGCCGAGTTGATAAAACACTCAACAATGTAGATGGTTGAAGTGTGAAGGTCCCGCGTTTGGGCCTACTGCGCGACTCTCGATCTAACTATCTGGAGTTTTTCCAGATGGTTTTCTCCAGATTTAACGTGAATACGCGTCAGAACCTCTGAAAAAATCCTCCGACCAAGGCAACCGCCCCAGAATGCAGATGCCTCTAGTATAGGCTTGCCACATAACATCACATATCACATAACTCCAATTTCTGGAGGCCCGACGAGTGGCTGAGCGCATAGCGCTCGCAACTGGGAGAAGAAAAGTGCCCGGTTCAAACTCAGGGCGCGTCCGTCAAGCTGTTCGGAGTCTTATGCAGTTTTCTCCGAAACTTCTCATAAATATGGATTAAGACCCCTTAGAAACCCCCCTTCTCGTAGGACACCCAGTACTCGGCCTAGATCCCTCATGTAGATAATTGTTCGTAATACCAAAATAAAATAAAATCAAGCAATTACTGCAGTGCTGTTATTCTGGTAGAAAAATTTGGAATGCAAAATTTTCAGGCTTCGGCTGGTTAGCTAGAAAAATTCATAAAATGGAAGCAGACGCATTTCACATTTGAGAAAATCTGGAAGAAAGAATAACGGGAAGGCGAAAAATAAAACAACTGACTCATTTTGATTTTCATGAAACCTAATTTTATTGCATTGCTTGTTTTTACTAGCTTTTTTTAAGGTAACTTAAAATAATTTTTTGTGGATAATAAAATCATATAATGATAATAGGGGTAACATCTTTAAACACGCCAATATATCAAGAAATATATTCACAGTCCTAAGAATGTAAAGTGTAAAGGGTTGGTTTTCGTGCTGTAGGATTACGGCCAATTATCTGCGCATGGAATCTAAGCCGATAGGTGGGGTGCACTCCGTGGGTGTCTTTCTAAGGGGCCTAACCCTATTTACTCTTAAGTTTCGGAGGAAAGCACGGAAAACTCCGAACAGTTAGGTCGGCGGAAGCGAACTGGTTTTGAACCAGGCACCTTCCAAAGTGTAAAGGGAAATGTTATTCTTGTGTGTAGCATTAAACGGCTACGGGAAGGTTAGTCGTGTGCCGGAGGACGCGAGGCTGTTTGAGACCCATTCTCGGGGTTGGGTATTAGGCGAGGCGGCTCGGGACTCTGGCTTAGGACCGTTATTATGGGATCCTGGCCGGTCTTCGCTGGCCGGCAAAGCCCTGGAGCGAGCTGTGAAAATCCTTGGGCCGCTATGACGTCAATGGAAGAATCGGTCGAACTGTGGTTACATTATTTTATTGGGTGATTCGATACATCTTTCCTTGGCAGTTGCTGTCACGCAAAAAAGTCGCTGCTGGGCTGCATCAGCCTCTTTTATTAACTTTTGAGATCGTGTCACATGATTCATGCAAGTTGCAATTATTGACAGATCCCAAAATCTGGGCAGCTGTTTTTCAAGGTTTGTTATGGCTTTTAAGACGCCAGATTGACTGGACGCGGGGACCGTCTACAAAATTACAAAGGAATTGCAAGGGACTGTGTAGTAATTGCAGCTTTTGAAAGCAAATTCCTTTGTTCCAACTGAATTAAAACTGAGTAGTTCTAGAAATGTGGGATTTTAGCGGGCTTCTGATTTGTAATGTTATATATATATATATATATATATGTGTGTGTGTGTGTGAATACCCTCAGATCTCCATGCCTCTCGCGTTGCGGGAATGACGTCAGCAGCAGCTCCCAGAACCCTTTGCGCTGCCAACAGCCGCGTGACTACTCAACTCGGGCGACGACGAAAGAAGGAGGGAAAAGAATAGAATGCCGTGTGTTGTGTTTCGTGATGGACTTTAGATGTAGTAACTTTGTTTTATTTTAAGACGGACTGATTTTCACGAACGGTGATTTTTTTTGCTTTATGTGTTTGTTTGTAATTGTAAATGTATTCGTCCGCATTAAATGTACTTCGTGTTTGTGATCGTTATTCCTGATTAATCCGAAGTGTCATTTCACACATATATATATATATACCTAGAATATTTATACCAATACAAATTGAATCCTTGTGGACTAAACGTAATTTCTCTATTTACAAAAATGATATAGAGCTTTTATTTTTAAACAGAAGGAGAGGCACATTTTCTTGACTCGCTATCGCCACAGTGGCTGGAGCAGTGTTCCCAGTTTTATTTGTACAGTGAAACCTGTCTAATGGGACTACCCTTGGGAAGAACAAAACTGGTCACCTTACAAAGGTGGTAAAGTGTGATGGTAGTAAAGCGAAATTGCATTAAAGTTGTCACTATAGACAGACGATCTCTTTACCAAAGTGGTCATTTTAGCAGGTTCCACCATATTTGAATGGACGACGGCACACTGATACGGGAAAAAAAATCTTCCATTGTTCTCTCCATTTTATAGGGGACGGAGTTTGCAGTTTAGTGCGGAAATCTTTTATCGGTAAACCCCGAATTGCTATTAAAAAGTCGTAAAATTCGCTACGAGAATGACCCTCTTACCCACTGCAGTCACGTTAGACGCAGCTGCAATCAGCATCGGCCTTAAGTGATGCTGAAGCATGGACGAACAATCCAACCCTCCGCAATTTGTACAGCTTTCATTCTTTCAACTGCTCTCATAAGTTGTCCACACCACCCAGACGTATGGGTACAAATCCTCATTATAAAAGTAAACATATTCTAAGATATCAGACAAAGCGAGTACCTGGCAATGTATAGCTGGTCTGGTTTTAAAAAAGAAAGCTCAAATTGTAAATTAGCAGGTAATAGTGATAATAGTTGTAAATAGCAATTGAGGTTTGTTTACTACAGTCCTCACTGAAAAGGATGGGAATTACTTAAACTGGAAAACTTAATCCTAAAATGCGAAAATGTATGCTGTGAACACTGTATATTGCACGGAGGCTGTGAAATGGGTTCAATATTGCATTCAGCAGTTGTACTCTGTACACACTAAAATGTTAATGGGTAGGGCCCGCGAACAACAAAATGAATAATTGCCGTTGCTGATTAGCCACGTCTTGTCGTCACTACAGGGGTTAAGGCGACATTTTTCTGGCGAAATTTACGACTTTTAATGGCCAGTCGGGATCTACCAACAAAAGATTAATGTGTTAAACTTAAAACACTGTCCCCCAACACAATGGAGAGAGCAACGGAACATCTTTTTCCCGTATCAGTCCCGTCGTCCATTGAAACGCAGAAAACACGTAGCTTATGAGCATCGGTCGTAACTTGATCGGTATAGGGTGCACGATAGCTCTGCCCCCCCTCCCCTTTCCGAGTTTTCTTCGACGGTTCTTGCAGCAGACAACATACTTATTTAGTTTTGATATACCATGTCTAATTACACATTGGGAGAAAAAGTATTGGGAAATCAATGTATCATCCTAATGAAATGAAATACGGAGCCCCCCCCCCCCTAGATGATTTCTCTGGATCTTTCCTGCCGAACGTACATGTTTTTTCGTTGGAGAGAGAAAATGTATTTTTATCTTCTGATTACGCCCGATTGAAAGTATTTATTGCTCATTTTAATTACAAGATTCAAAGTACTTTCTGTTGCTTTGACTAAAATTGGGATTTTTTTTAGTATTTGTAATTCGATAAAAAATATCTTAAACTTGCTAAACTTTGCTAGCCTACCGCGGAACAGATGTAAATAAACAAACGTCATGGCGGCCGTAGGTGACTCCTAACACATTGTTGCATTAGCTTCATTCAAAACAAGGTTCGAATTATTTTTTTTCTTCTGTGCACCTATAAATAAGGTGCTACTTTCCACTAGTGATTAATTAAAACAATTTCTTTAACGATTTCTTTTTACACGCTGCTCACAAGACTGAAAAGGATATGTTGCAAACAAAACATTGATGCTTATGGCTGATATACACACACACTCAAAAATATAAATATTTTTTCACCATATAAGTTTGAAAAAACTGAAAAAAAAAAAATAAACATGTAGCATGAACATTGTATTCTCAGACAGCACAGCAAACTTGCATCAAACTTGCAGCATGCTTGATTTATCAAGTCAATAAGCTTGAATTAAGCTTGAAGATTCCAATCGTGTAAGCTTGAATCAAGTGTTCTAGTTTACACTTGCCCAGCTTGCATTAAGCTTGACATTTCAAGCTTAAAAAATTTTCCAAAAAAAAATTTTTTTTAATACACGGGGCGCCCGCATTCTAACGCGCCCCACATGATTTATTTTTCCGCGCATCTTCCCCGTCTACGCTGAAATTTCAATTTAATTTAAGCTGTTTCCATCGAGTGTACGTCGCTGGGATAGAACCCGGGCCCTTTGGCTTAGCAGCCGAGCACGCTATCCATTCCGCCACCGCAGCCTTGTGCAGAGGTGACTAAAGTTTGAAGTGACTTACCACGCTGTTTATTCGCCAAATTCATAAGTGATCGATGTGTTATTTGTTTCTTTTATTTTTCCATGGGATGCATCAAAATTAAAATAATGCATCAAAATAAATTAAATTAAAATAAAAAAAAGCACGTTTTAAAACTTTCAGTACCGCAACACTCATGAAGCAATACTGAAATGAAAGAATCTGAAATGAAAGAAACAGATAGTTAAACGTTACTTCGAAATGCTATATCACAGTTGCTAACATGTATAGAATACAAACACTTTAGTCATTTTTGTAAATATTTCTTAAAATAACAAATAATTGAAAATTTTTGCTATTTTTTAACGCTAAAAATTCTCTTTACAAATGTGGTTAGTTATTTTCCTACACATTGGTATCGATATAGAGCATTTAGAAGAATTAAAAATAAGTTTAAATTAATTTATACAAATGTAAATTTGAATTATTTTCATTGTTCATACTTTATAAATTAACTTCTGATTTTTTTTTATCTTTTGTAATTTTATTTTAAAATTACAAAAGTGTAAGATGTAAGATTTTTGGGCCCTAAAATCTGTAGGCCCTGGGCAGTTGCCCCGTTTGCCTTGCCGGTAATATATATGGCACTGGTAATAAAAATAAAACACATCTTTTACGAACTTTCAGCAAATTTAAAGGAGGCTAGAGAATTAATGTCCATTCTCTTTCACAGATGGCGCCATCAACGCTCTCCTTTAAAAAGGAAAAATCACGCGAGTATCAATTTTCAAGTTTAAATCAACTGTATTTAAGCTTGACAATTCAACTTGACTCCTGCAAGCTTGCTGCCAGCTTAGAATGAGTTGAACTGTCAAGATTGCATTAGTACGTCAAATTCAAAGAAATGTCAAACTTGATTTAAGCTTATGTGCTGTCTGTGATTGATACAGAAGCCTGACTATCAAGGCAAGTATGTACCATCTATTTTATTACTAGTAAAAGTGGGCAGTAGTTTTTTTCCTCTATACCTATAAATAAGATGTTGCTACCCATTAGTGATTAATTAATAAAAAGTAATTATATTTTTATATTACTTTTATTTTGTAACTTCTGTTGTATTTTAAGCATCATTATTTGATTGTTTTGTATATGTTATTGTAGCATGTAGTTAATCATGTTTTCTAAATAGAGATATCATTACCAAAGTTAATGCTTATAACTATTCATAGAAGTAGTTTCATGCTATGTATATTAAATTTTTGTTCTGTAAAATTGATTTGTACTTTTTACATGCAGTTCATGTATATTATATTTTAGAGTTTCGTATGAAAGTGTATGGCGCAATATTATTCAGCGTTTGGTTGTAGCAACCAGAGCATGGGCGCCGGGAGGGGGGTGCAAGGGGGTGAACTTGCACCCCCCTGGAGTTTGAAAAAAGTATAATTAACCTGAAAATTTAAGTAATATGTTTTACCCTTAGGACAGTAAAAAAAAAAAAAAAAAAAGAGCCTGAATGTGTGCGTGATATTTTGAATTCTACTTTAACTGTCGCATTAAATTAGCTGTTTAGACCGACTTAATATTTCCCACCATTGTACACAAATTTTAAACTTTTGAGAAGTCATCCACATTTTTATCTTGGGATAATGTAATAACGCACACATCAGCCCTCATAATGTAATGACCAAGCTTTCCGCCGTAGTAGTATTGAATGCTATGAATTGGGAGTTACCTTGGGCAGAGGACTTTTTAAGGGGTTCTAACATCTAGAGAAAACCGGCCAAAATTCAAAACCGTTAGATTGACAGCCGCGCGGCAGGCCAGAACTATTGACCTTCACATTTCAGCCATCTATCATTTTCAGCACTGGACATGGCTGGGACCCCTAAGCCAAAAATTGCTACATACGTCAGTGCTAGACAAAATATATTTCGCTTCAGTTTTTCTGGGATAATTCGTCTGTTTAAATATAAAATAATGTTATCAAAATTGCACATAATTTAAATAATTAATTACACTGTTAAAAATGATTTACTTAAAAATGAGTACTTTAATGTACTCATATTTTTTTAAATACATTTGCACCATAAACGAATACATGACGTGCTTAAATATAAATAACCATTCAAACTGAAAAATAAGCATGTGGATAAATATAATTATAATCCTTTATTGCGTCACTTGCACACTGGTAAATTATTTAATAAACGTTTATGTGGTGTTCGGAAATATTTCGTTTCAGTAGTTATAAGAATAAATTAGTAGCGTACTTTAAATTTACGAACTATATCTTATTACTACGCGCGGAAGAATACTCAAAAGAAAGTGCGATAATATGAGTATGTCAAGATCTCATTTTTCTGAACTACCCCTCACCGGGATTTCTGCGCATGCCCAGGGCCTAATTTTGGGAGTCCGTTCAACGAGCTCAACGTGGTCGACGCCATTATTGCTGTATAGAGCATGTGGCGTTCGCTGCTTAAAAATGGAAGAAATAATCTATCATATATAATGATAGGAGAATTGGTTAAAAATCACAAATAGCCCTCGTCTTATGCGTAAGTAAAACATTTATGTTATTTGATTGTTTAAAGTTATAGTTATTTCATTTTGTTTTTGTTTATTTATATTTAAGACGCTGATCGGTAGTATTTGTTTAGTAAACTAATTTTGTTTTGATATTATAAGAATACTATAGCGGGAGAAATATTTATGTTTAACTATTTTTATGTTTATTGTCATTGCTTATTTATTTTGTACACTCACCTAAGAATGAGTTACATTCGTGAGTATAAAATCTATGCTTGGGAATAAACCGGTCACTGTATTAGTGACCGCTTTTTTGGGGGGAGAGGGAAGCGGGGGGGGAGGATATAAGATTTTCAAGAGTAAAAATATTGAAGTTTCTTTAGATTTTAAAAGTTTTAATGTCAATGTTTCTAAACAGTGTTAGGGAATCGCCACACTTTTGTCAAGTTTATCTCAGATTAATAGTCACAGACAATCATAGCAACATTCTGTGATCATTGTATGTCAGATCAGTGTCTTGAATATAAGTAAAAATTTAACAAAACGAAATAATTTACACAAAGCAATCAAATAATGTATACGCTTTACTTACGCATAAGATAATGGTTATTCGTAAATTTTAATCAACATGCTAAAAAATAGTATATTTAATAAGAATATATTGATTCTTGTAAGAGTGCATACAAAAATCGACAGCCAATATATTCGTATTAAATATAATAAAAATATAACAAAAATGCATAACACAAAAATACATGAAATATCAATTCTTGTATGTAGTGTTCAAAAATGAGTTTTTCATATGTTTTCAAAATTGAGTATATAATGTGCTCGAAAATTTTGAGTATACGTACACTCATGTTTGAGTTCTTGCATGAACTCAAAAAAATGAGTACATGAGTTTCTTAAATTTAAGAGCAAAGTACTCGAGCTATTACAAGATGAGAAAGTACTCAAAAATGAGTACATTTAGTTTATTTCTAAGTATGTAGTTTTAACAGAGTATTAGTATACTTAAATTGAGGTATTATTAATTAGGCCAAATTAATAGTTTACGATTTTGTATTTTTCAGCTGCGACAAAATAACTATGACGATGTTTATTTCACGTATTGATGCTACATTTTCCAGTGAAGATTCTTCTTCCTTCAAACGTCAAATAGTCTAATTTTTTATATGTATGTATACAGAGTGTCCCTGAACGTAGTTAAAATGCATACAAAGAAGCATCTTCTGCATTGCAACGTTTGGTCGGAAATGAAAAAAGTAGATAGTTTCAGAACGATAGGGCTCCAGCCTATTTCCCAAATAATGTGCGTAATTACCTCATTGTCATCTTTGACCCCCGATGATTGGGACAAGTTGACTAGTCGCTTGGTTAGCACGTTCATTAGATTAATCAATTATCGAATTTCGCTTTTGGGGACATCACAAGGCACTCGTTTACCAGACTCCAGTTTACTCAGATGAGGGCCTCATTACAAAACTTTAGTATAACCGCTGCAACCATTCGTGGAACACCTGGCATGTTCGAAAGGGTACGCCAATCACTTGCTAGACGCTACCAGCACATTTGAACATTTACAATACAGCTTTAAAATTTCATTTGCATTTGCTATATTTCCACTTACATTTTTCATTTCTAACCCCACACTACTAATCTGCTATACAAAAAATGCTTCTTTATATGCATTTTATTTATTCTTAAAGTTTGGGCTATGAATTCTGGAACACTATGTATATGTACATATATATATATATATATATATATATATATATATATATATTGGGTGCACCCCCCTAGAAATGATCCTGCCGGCGCCCTTGAACCAGAGTGGCACAGAAAAATGTCGAGTGGCTGAAGTGTCATTCCACAACTTTCCGCATGGAAATCAATTGCAGTGGTTGCACAACATTAATCAGGACAACTTTGTTCCTACTTCATCATCCAAGCCGGGTCGTACGTTTGTTTCAAATGTGATATGGGCTTAGGACGAACCTTCAAGGTCAAGAATCTTCGAGCTCGGGCCGGGCCGGGACTTAATTTTCAGGCCCGTGCAGTTCTCTAGTCTCAATAGGCCCGTTCACATGTGAAAATGGAAAATTCCGGGTTAAAGCGGAGTGCAGGGGAAAACTCGCAATGCATCATGGGAAAGCGGGGTTGACTCTGCATTAACCCTCCTTTCGACCAGGAATCTTTTTACCCCGCATTTTTCCCCTAAGTAGGGGAAGCGGGGTAGAAAACAGTCTAAGTTCCGGGATTTACTCCGCATTTTTGCACATGTAAACGGGCCCAATGTACCGTAAATTCTGGCGTATAACGCGCACTTTTCATACGAAAAATACTTTTGAGATTTAAGGGTGCGCGTTACACGCCGGTTATAAAAATGATAAATTTAAAAATAAGGAAAAGATGAGCATAAAAAACGAAATTTCTACATGTAATTGAATGTTGTTTATTTAAAAGAAATGACATACCTTATGAACTTCAATTTTCATTATCGGGCAGTTTAAAAAGTTCATCATATTCATCTTCCGTTATATTTTCAGGTACATGATCAAATTCAGTTTTATCTTCACTATCACTGTTACTCTGATCCATAAATAAATAGTTATGATGCGTTCCATCTAGATTGTTCGATATACTACTTTTTTTAACCCATTTATGCCTAGCATCCCTTTTTTGGGACGGCATTTTCGCTATCAGTCGAAAACGTTATTTATTTTTCCTAGCCTTTATTCGCGAGTATTGAACCTCAATTCCACAAAATATTTTAATATGGCCAAGTAGGATGTTGACATTTCAATTTTTATACGTAATGATTTTAAATGAAATCATCCCTTGTTCAAAAAGATGACATCAGAAATTTATGAATTACTGCTGGTGTTAGCAAAAATCGAAGGAAGTCGCAAAAATATCCAGGCACGAATGGGTTAAGTGAGTTTTTAATTATGTCAGGTTTAATTTCATCCCATGCTTGTATTATCCACTCACACACTATTTCTAGACTGGCATTACGCATTTCATCTCCTTTCGTAAATGTTTTACCTCCTTCCAACATCCACGTATTCCAAAATCGTTTTAAATTTCCTTAGAATGGTTTTTTAATATACTGGTTTTAATATAATGGTTTTTTAATAAAGGTTGAACTAATGGCGTTAATCCGCCTGGAATAACTGCCATGTCTGTGTTATACTCTTTCATTAATTTCTTTGTATTATCCGTTAAATGCGATCTGAACATATCCCAAAATAAAAGACTTTCTGGATTCCACAGGGCAAGTCTGTGATTGCAAAGTAAAGGGTGTGCGTTATACGGAGGATATACATAAAAATTAAAAAATGAAGTTTAAAATTATAGGTGCGCGTTATACGCCGGCATTTACGGTATATTTTTGAAATGTTCTATAAAACTCATTGTAATTTTAACCATTATAATACTTTAAGATACTTTAGATATGGGAAGCATTATTCAGCACACAAAACAGAAAGCCCCCTTGCTCCTTGCACATGTTGAGTCGCAACCTTGTGGGTCAATGTTGTATTTAGGCCCTCTAGAGCATCAGCCCATGCGGCCTAAACGACCAACGGTCCATCGGGTGATAGCCAGACGGCCCAGCTCTCCACGATAGTTCTATAACAACTCGGCTACCTCCGTATTTCCGTACCCGCACTCAACTTCCTCACAGCCCCGTAGAGTATACTGGTTACCACGAAAATTTTACTACCTAGTAACAACCTCCACACTAAACTTACAGCACCAAAAGAAAGGTGACTTTCTAAAAGATGACAGAAGCTAAACACACTCGCGGAAAACGCCGAAAACGAACACGAAACGGCGGGAGCAGCCAGCTCAGCTCCCTTCAAAATTCCCATTCGTTTCGTTCATAAACCTACAAAATCAAACCAGTCCTCAAAGCTAGCATCTGCAGAGGCGTAACTAGGGTTTTCAGCGCCCGGGGACAACTGAAAATTTTGCGCCCTCTCCCTTTCGCCAAAATGCAATGGAGAAGGTTTTGTGGCGGCAAGAAGATCGCCTTTGCGCACACAACACCCGGCAATTGAAGGCCGGTCAAAAGGAGTACCTTTTGGCCGAGCTGGATTGCGCCTCATTCCACCACCCAGAATCCTTGGATTCAGATCCAGCTGTCACCACGCGCTCTATGGCTGCTTCTCTTCATCATGTAAAGTAAATCACGAACACACATAAATTATAAAAACTTGACACTTTATATAACACAGAAACATTACATCGCTGCAAAGGAGGAGGAACAACCTCTTTGCATGACAGACAGCACTAGCTCTGGAGTGATTGTACACCCTCCAAAAAAAGTGTTCGAGCAAGAGAGAAATTTCCTACGCTGGTTTCGTATATTAAAAATTATTTATCATAGAATATGAATTAAGCTATGTATAAATATGACTTTCCATATTTCTATCAAGTTGTGCGTTTTTTAAAAACTCAATTATTATTCGTAAATCTAAAATAGGAAATTTCTCTTTTGCTCGAATACTTTTTTTGGAAGGTGTACAAGTGAAAGCAAGGAGGCGGGGTTATTTCCCGTTCCCGTTACAGTGAACGCTTAATCGGATCATCGAGTTTGATCTGTGTCTGGGGAAGCCTGTTGAGTAGTGGTGGGTAAAGTCGGTCCTTTTGAGGATCCGGTCCGAACGGATCCGATCCTTTGAAGGACCGACTCCTTCGGACCCGGTCCTATTGGATCCGCTCCCAGGAAAAGGAACGGGTCCGGACTCGTTCCTTTCGGTCCGAAATCGGAACCGGTCCGGACCGAGAGGAACGACTTCGGATCCATTTGGCAGAAAGAAGTGGATCCGGACAGAGATGACCGAGAGGAACGACTCCGGATCCATTTGGCGGAAAGAAGTGGATCCGGACAGAGATGACCGAGAGGAACGACTCCGGATCCATTGGGCAGAAAGAAGTGGATCCGGACAGAGATGAGGATGAGCAAATGGAGAGTATCCGGACAGAGATGATCGAAAGGAAAGATCCCAGCCAGACATAACAGAAATAAGCAATAAGACTGATTTCAGAAAGCATAAACAACGTCGGTGTGCGGAAAAAACGCTCACATGATTAATTTTTACTAAATATTGGACATAAACATTCTTTGTTTTGTAATATACACGAGAAAGGTAACTGGATCTTAAATCCAAAATTCTTTTGTTTTGGAGTAAAGGGGTAAATTTTCAGTTCAGCAGGTCTGGGAATGGTACCTCTTAGAACGCTATTGTTATTAGGTTTCCTAAGCATATAACATATGGACCATAGGAAAAGCGTCGGGAGGGGGGCACAGGGTGTCACGTGCCCCCCCTCCGTGCCCCCCTCCCCCTTAAAAATAGAAATTTTGATTCGAATTTCAAAATAAAATGTTAAATAAACATTTGCTTGAAATTTTAAAAATAACTTTCCTTTTCTGCTCTTACATTCGATATGTGCCCCCCTCAAATCTTTCTTGTGCCCCTCCAAAATTTCAGTAGGTTCGGGAGCAGTGATAAGCCCTCCTTAGGAAGTTACTGTTATATTATTAGGTATTGTTATAAGCGTATGGTACATATGAACCATAGCATTATAGTCGGGGGGAGGGGCACAGGGTTTACGTGTCCCGCTGCCCCCCCCCAACTTACTCTCAAAATCTTTTAAACAAACATTTATTTCAAAATTTAAAAGAAACTTCCATTTTCTGCTCTTAAATTAAATATGTGCCCTCCCCCCAAAAAAAATCTTTCATGTGTTCCCAGGGGCGTAGCCAAGGGGGGGTTAGGGGGGTCATAACCCCCCCCCCCATGAGGAATTTTTTGCCATACAAAATGTATATTCTTCACTACATTGTCACACCCACGTATACATATATATGAGTTGTAGTAGTCGTACCCCCCCCCATGAAAAATTTCTGGCTACGCCCCTGTGTGTTCCTCCAAGATTTCAGTAGGTCTGTGAGCGGTGATAAGCCTTCCGCCTTCCTTAGAAAGCTCTTGTTATTAGGTTTTCCTAAGAATGTAACACATATGAGCCATAGGTGTATATCGGGGGGACAGAGGGGACACGTGTCCCCCTCTCCCCCCCCAACTTCGTCGCAGAATCTTTTCATTTTAAAAATTTGTTTGACGCGTTGTTTTAACCGCTCCACTTAAAAATGCGAAACTCCAGTCTGCGTCTTTACAATATATTTTTAAAAAATTGTCCACTGTCAAGGTTGTTTAATTTAAACGTTATTTTTTTAAGCACTAGTTTAAACAACCTTTCTCATTTTCAATCTGTTGTACTGGTTTTAAATACTTCCTGGCTAAAAGGGTTTCTTTAGAACTTTAATTAATTAATTAATTTTAATTTTTTAATGCAATACAAAATACTTTATGCAAAAAAGGTTTTATTTGATGAATAAAGGTGAATAATGTTTTAACTTTTCATAATTACATAACTCTCACGTGTTTACATTAAGTTATATTACTTAAGTTACATTAAGTTATATTATAATAGATTTATTGTTATCCTACTTATTGTCTTTTAATCATATATGAAGTTCAATGTTTGATAATTTACCTTTGAACTTGTATATCGTCATTCTCCCGTGTTTCAGCATCTTTTTTAAATGCTTGCTAGTAAAATAAGTATAATAGCTTAATAATGAAGAGAAAGCTTTATATAGGTTTATCTTATAAAGCTTTAAAAAGCATTTCTTTAATCGTATACCTTTTACGTCATAGTATGATTACTTTTTACTGATTTCATGATAATTTAGTAAACGGTTGAAGTGTGTAAGTCCAGGAATCTGGGCTACCACGCGCCGGTTTTCTCCAGATGTCCCGTGAATACGCGTTAGAACCCCTTAGAAAGTCCGTCTACCGAGGCACTCCCATCCTTGGCAGATCGCCCTAGCATAGAGTTGCCGTAATCACACAAGCAAACCCATTTTTTCTTTTTCTATCTTTTTTTTGGGGGGGGGTGAAGGAAGGAAGAGTTTTTAAGTATGTGAAATCCCGTGCATTTTTAAAATCCCCCCTTTAAAAAGCAGACCCCGCCCCCCGAAAATAAAAATGTGTGGGCACCCATGGTGACATTATTTTATACATAACTATTCGCAAATATCAGATTACTCTAAAATTTAAGTCAATCAAAGACACATATCTCTCATCTACTGAATGTTTTGATGCTACTTTATTTTAATTTTTTTGTACTGGCATGTATACAATTCATGTCACATTATATATAGATGTCACATAAAACTAGGAAATAAAAATGATTTAAATATTTCAGCAGAAAGAAATCAACTTATTACGTCTTAAAGTTTCATTAAAATTTAAATAATTCACTTGAAATCAATTAAGTTCTATCAGCCCTTGCAAATTTCCTTTCAAATAATCTAGTATGTTTTATTTTAAAAATTCTTAATAAAAGAATTTTATCTTTTATAAACAGAATAATCGGTATAAAATTAATTTTTAAAAAATCTGATAAAACATATTTACTATCACAAAATTTTTGAATGTTTCTGCTGAATATAATATATTCTTAAATGTAAAACAAAAGAAATTTGGTGCGTCTACTTTTGATTGAATGCCATTCTCATATTTTATCCAAAACGAAGCAAGTTTATGTTCAATATTTAAATAAAAATTATTGTTCTTAGCTGGGGGAATTCTTTTATTCTGGTTGGCGACCCTTCGCGTTTTTTCCGGTTAGTAACAAAGAAGCACAGCGTCGTCTGAAGAACTACCCCTACAAATTCCAAGAACGCGCTCCTTCGCTACCTTTTGTAGACGCAAATATCCCCGGGCTATCAGAGAATATCCCGAAAAGAGCGTTTATCTTTGATCACTCTGGACATTATTTAGAACCTTCCATAAAGGGAAGTCGAAGACGAAAAGAAAACGAGTAAAAGAAATGTCCCTGGTCAATACCTGATTAGAAAATAGTAAACGTAAAGAAATTCCTTGTTGAATATAAGAATGACTAAAAGCAAACTTTAAACTACAACAACAACGGAGAAGACTGATTACAATTAAAGTAATTGAGCTTTAATTGTAAAACTTAGCTTACAAAACACCAAACAATGTTGCATCAACGTAAAGTTGTGTTGTTGAGATTAAAAATTATAAAGTATTGTGACGAGTTCAAGTTAAACTTTCCTATATAAGAAAAAGGTTAATTCTCTAATAATTCCTGTAAAATAGACATTTTTATCTTTCATCTTCTTATTTTTTTTTCTAAAAGTACTTTGGCTTAGCTGTAAAATTAAATCTGAAAATTATTTTTAGTGGTGTGTGTCATTTTAAATGTTTTCTTTTAATATCTCGTGCATTTTATTTGATTTCATTTTAAATGCTTGAAGATAAATCATCATACTTTTTATCCGTTTTTGTATAACCAACTCCTACCCTCTCCCCCACACACGCTCACAAAAATAAATAAATAAAGCATGAAAAAAATTCTTCTGAACCATATTTTTGTTCTAATTATTTCTATTGGTATCAATCTACAGAATTTTACAGTGTAGAAGAATTCATACAAATAATACATGTTCTATTGCAGAATTTCTTAATATTATTAACAGAATTCTATTATTAACAGAATTATTATTAACAGATATATTCTTATTAACAGAATTTCTTTTTGATTTTTAAGATAAAAAAAAGACTTTCTCTTGAAAATAATTAATTAAACGGAATAATTAAACTCTATACATAACTTAATTCATTAAATTTACAGTAATTTCTCAATTATTTCATTTGGTTGTGTTGTTGAACAGGAACCAGAATTGATAATTCAATCGGTAGTACATAATCAGCCGTACAGATTTAGCATGCACATTCATCGTGTGTACGTGTTATTGTTAGATCCTTAGTCCAACAAACTATCATGGACTGTTTCTACAAATTAATATTAAGTAAAACCAGTATTATTAAAGTTCATCCAAATAATGCAATAATCTAAATATATAAAATAAGAAGAATTTTCCTGTTTGTCTGTATGTTCATTCGCTATAGGCACCTAGAACTTACGTCGAATCTTAACGAAATTTGGCCCACTGGATCATTGAGCGATTTCCTTCTGTGTTCATCATTGCTTCCCGGCACAGGTCTTGGGCCGCAGTGGGAGAAATGATGTGGGGTAACAATGGGGTAGCTGATCACAGAAGGAAAATCGCTGCGTTCGCGTCTTTGCAACGGTGAGAAGCAACCCAGACAGTAATTTTAGAAAAGTTGTGCCTTAACACTCAATGCACCCGCGCAACGCCCGTCAGTTTGTGTGAGTGCACAAAAGGGGGGGGAGGGGGGAAGGCACTCGATATATACTCACGCACTTTAAACCGAATTACAGAAGAGAAAAATTGTTTAAACCAAGAGCTTAAAAATAACCTTGTTTGAATTAAGCAACCCTGACAAGGAACAATTTTTTTAATTATATTTTGTCAAGACGCAGGCAATAGCTTGCATTTTTAAGTGGAACGGTGAAGTGAACGGTTAAAAACGACCCGCCAAACAAATGTTTAAAATAAAAGGATTTGGAAGCGAAGTGTTTAGGGAGCGGATACGTGCCCCTCTGTAAACCCCACCCCCCTCTTCCCCGATTACTACGTTTATTGTTCATATGTATAACAGGAAAGCCTATTAACAATAGCTTTCTAAAGAAGGCTTATTACCAGAACCAATGCTATGCTATGCAGAAAATATTATTGTTCCGGAGCACATGTGGCATGCCCACCTATCTCCAATGTAGCAGTAGTGGAAGAAAGCTTTTTAACAAAATCACTCAAAATAACTGGTGTTTAAAGCATGTTATTTTACAAAGTTATTTATTAGTTTAAAGCATGTTACTTCATAAAATGGTGTTAGGTTTCTATGTAGACAAGTAAAAAGAGGGGAAAGAGGGAGAGAGAGAGAGGGTATGGAAAAGGTAGGGGGGGTGAGGTAGGTTCAGGTCTGGACAGAGTCGATTGAAAAGAAAGGATGCAAACAGGACAGATATTAACAATAAGACAGATTTGGGGAACCATTGACGGATTAATGAAATTTTGTATGTGGGGACGGTTAGTTGAAAGATTCACATACACATATATTTTATGCAGATTTACATATACTTTATTCACATACACTATGCAGATCCAAAGAGGCTGGCGGAATGAGGAATTGTTCGGGCGATCGCCCTCTTACTTGGGCGGAGGCACATTTAAACCTAAAATGCTGTCGAATTAATAGTGAGTTTAACACAGTATTCAACCCATGTTTAACCTGTTTGTTCTTATCAATAAAAAGTTCCGTTCTTGAATTCAAGCTGGGAAGCAACATGGGTTGAACAAGAGGTGTCTTCGGTGTGGAGAGAAGGAGCTTTCTTCCGCTTGGGAGAAAAACGGGGCGTGAGACTGCAAACTGAAATATGTAGAAATCATTTAAAACCGATCATTTTTTTAACTTCAGAGGACAAATCCCCCACCTCCCCAAATCTCCTTCGTGCTTTAAACCTATGAAGATATTTAAGGTCTTGAAGTAATCCCTTCCCCGATCTTACAATATCAAATTCATGGCCTTAAAATTAGCGAAAAGTGAAAAAAAGGGGGTGGGGGGCACTAGAAAACGGTGGGACCATTTTAAGTAATAGTTAGTCAAAACAGTGTCAGTTATAGAAAAAGGTTTTTCTTTAAAATAAAAAAATAAATAACAGGGAAGAGTTATTTAAACACATATTATTTCTTTGTTGCATTAACACATGTATTTAAAAAAGGAATTTATACCCTCTTTATAATTTACTTATGGTATTTTAACCTATTAAAAATATTTTGTTAAAGCTGCCAACTCTCCTGATTTTTTCGGGAGATTTCTTACCAAAATTTTTTAACAGTTTTAGCATGAATTAAAAATTTGGACTTATTTAGAGCATAAATTGCTAAGTAAAATGGTGATAAATCTCCCGAAAAAATCGGTAGAGTTTTCAGATATGTATGCGCACTGTAAACACATTACTCATCTCTTAATGCCCCACCTTTTCTAATGACGAGCACTTGCCATTTATAGGCGTCGGACACCACTGAAAAGGGAATGGCTGTGCATGGGCACCCATAAGGGGGGCAAGGTAAGGCACTGCCCCCCTTAGAGTTTTAGGTTAATGTCTCTTGATGTAAACAAATGGCAAAACCAGAACTAAATTTGTTAAAAGTTTGAAATTTGCCCCCTCTCGAAATTTTTTTTGAAGTTTGCCCCCCCCCTAGAAAAATTCCTATGGGCGCCCATGTGGCTGTGGTTGTTTTATCAAAGCATCCCGCTCGTAGGCAGATCCCCTTCGTCTAGGCTTGCACACGAAACATGAGCAATAGGCGGACCAGCGTTGCCGTCTATCAAGAGACGGGCGAAATGACACCCAGGCCCATGCCGGGAATCGAAAATCGATCACATGAAAAATCAATTGACAAAGACAATGAAAAGTGAATTGAGTAAATATTTATTTCAACTACAAACAAAAAGACATAAATAATTCGCAGTTTGCCACATTTATTGTGTTATGCTGATAGGTATCCCTTACATATGTATCAGTGTAGTTTTTTTGGAGGAAAGAAATCATAATTACAGATTCAATGCTTCTGACATTTTTGTAGGGAACTAAACTTGTCGTAGTAAATACGATATGTACGAAAAATGTCGTACAATATAATATTTTGAAAAAAAAAAAAAAGCTTTACAAATGCTTCAGAAAATCAATACATATTTTAATTTTTAATGACAAGAAAAAAAAGAAAGAAATAGGAAATTAACATTGGATCATATTTGGCAAATCCTGCAGTTGGCCGAAGTTATGTATAAATTTCCGAGATTAGTTTTTAAAAGGAGTTAGCTGTACATTTAAAAATGTATTTAAAACAACATAAAGATTAGCATATTATTTTTAATTAGCATGCTAGCAGATTTATTAATTGTGAAAAAAGACCAACTGAAAAATTGTATTAATGTAATGACTTCAGAGAAGTATAATGCATCTTCCTATATACTGCAATAATTATAAGTTTGCCTGTTGTCTTTTGATAGAAGGTACACACTTGAGAGCAGTTTAGCTTCTGCCCGTATATTATTTTATAACGCTCCCTGGGATTTTTCTTTTTGAGTCGCTATCCCTATTTCAGACAACTGTCCTTTAGCACCGTGCGTATAATAAAGACAAAGTAAGCTTTGCTAAAATTAATGTAGATAATAATAAAATTCCAATATCATTAAGTAATTCATGTAGTAAAATTTAACATTTGAAACAATTAAAACATAACAATGCTAAAAATATACAATTCAAAAGACAACAAAAATACACCCTTTATGTATAACTAAATTGCTCTAGTGCCTAATCAGAGTTTCTTAGACTGTGCTAGTGCTCCGCAAAAAAATATCGTGTTACTTTAGCCACCAATTCTCCTGTCTCAAATTTACAGTATACTATATATACACTGGTGTTCCGACAGGACTATCACAGTACTTCACTGGTGAGAACTTTGCGAAACTCTGACTTAAATTACCAACAAGAAATAAATTGGGAATCATGTAACCAGTTTTTAAAAATATTAGAAAAATACATAAAACATGATAAAAGTATTCTAGATTAGTACTACAAAATTTCTTCTGGAGACTGGAGCTTCAATTTAAAATTTCTTTTCGGTAAAACCAGTGGTCGTGTTCGTATACTCACAAACTATCAACTCGTGTCATTAGTTTTTTTTTTAATAAATAGATTATGAATTGGATTTATTTTGTACGATGGAATGTTTTAATATGAATCATCTGATAGCCTGCGCAACTAAGTGCATTTACTGAAAATGATGTTGAAAGAATCGTGTTTTTAAAAATAAGTAATTGATCACGTATTTAAGTGCGATTATCAATCAAAATCCATCCCAGATATTGTTGAAATCATCCTAGAACTAATTTTATAGTAAACTGTTGATTTAGGAAAATTTTAGGGTTTTGAAAGGAAGAACAAATTAATTTCAATAGAGATAGGTTTAAATTTTAACTTTCTTTCAATGAATGTCCTGTTTACGACCAGCTAGGGCCCTGGCCAATGAAAAAAGTGATGGCTCCACCTGTGAAATTTGTTATACTTTTTAATCTCTTTTTTACATTTTAGGAAGTCTTTCACGAGTGCGTATCTCAGAGCTAACTGCAACTCCCCATGCCCATAACATAAGATTTTGTGCCAACAGTAAGAAAGTCAACATTCATTTATTGAGTACTTTATGTTAAAATAGTAATATATAGTCAGGAAATGTTTTAAGACAATTTGAGGAGTGTTTATATGTGTCTGAATTAACTGTGTATGCGTTTCAAAAAGTCCACATGTATTACCCGATCTCAGAACTTTTTTAGCTTTTCCTTATAAGAGTTCTTTAAAATTTTTAAAGTCAATCTTCTAAGAGTTTCTGCCATGTCCGAGTGGATAAGGCACTCAAAATGGTAGACCGCTGATCACACGGCTGTCGATTTAATGGTCTGGAGTTTTGGTCGGTTTTCTCCAAATGTAACGGAAATACACGTTAGAACCCCCCCCCCAAAAAAAACCACTTTTTAGGCAGATACCCATCGTACAAGTTTGACTTAATATACGCAATATATACTTCTAAGACAGCTCGTTTGGAGGCCACCTTCTGGATCTACTAATGTCCTATCTCACAAAGCCAAATTTTCCCTTACGCGAGAGGTCTGGGAACGCATTTCTCGTGTAAGTCAAGACTCTAAAGTAATGTGGCTCGGACAATGAAATATTTTGTTATTTTAATTCGATAATTACACAAAGAACTCGAAGCCATAAATTGGGTTGATAAGGCACTATGACGAAGATATTTTATACTATTTCAAATATAAATTTATACAGAATATTTGGACAGGTGGATCTATTATAAACTGGGGGTAGTAATGACCATCTGAGATTTTAAAAAGCTTTGAAATTTAAATTTACAAAAATATTAATAACAAACAAAATACACATACTTAAGTACCGTGTTTACTCGCGTAACAGTCGCACTTTTTTGCCAATTTTTCAGAGTGAAAGTCTACGTGCAACTGTTATGCAGGGTAAAATTTACAACATGTTATTCTAACTAAAGCTATTTTTTCTACTTCAAAACGGGGGTGCGACTATTACGCGAGTAAACACTGTATTATGTATTTCAAAAAAGAGATAAAAGAAAACAAATAAAATTTGATTTAGTAGATTAAATTATATTTATGGAAATGAAGCATACAATTTATGTAATTCTAAATACATACGGTGAAGGAAAATGCAGTTTTGTCCCCAAAGCTTGCGACGCCCATGGACCCAGTTGAATGTTTGAATATAAATACTCAGCTAAATCACAACCTAAAAAAATTCAAGTTTTGTCTTTCAGTGAGTTTTAGAATTTATCGTAAATTTAAATATTTTCCATATTATCTAAGTTTTCAGCTTCCATAACTGACACTGCTCCTTAACATTTTCATTTCCATCTACAGATAAAATTTGGAAACATTTTTAACTAAGATTTGCGCAAAAGGTTTCAAAATCATCTAGAATGGAAATTTGATTCACCCCATCCATTACGGGAAGCTGTCGCTCTAATGGTCGGGAATTTAGTGTGTTTCACTCCATATGTAACACGAATGCGCCTTATAACCCCTTAAAAAGTTCCCCACCCAAGGCATCCCCCCACGGCTGACAGCCTTCGTGTATCTTTGTCTCTTAACCACAGTAACCAAGAATCCATTATACTACTGCAGAAATACTGGCAGCCTTATTTTTCTAGAACTTAGGAACACATTTCGAAAATTCCCTTAAAGAATCTAATAAATACTACCTAAAAATGTTTTTACTACTTTTGGTTTCATATACAGTGAGAATCCAGAAACATTCCTAGACAAATATACTGTTTGTGTTTTAAACAGGAGTATGAAAGG
Source organism: Cheiracanthium punctorium (assembly GCA_038373885.1). Lineage (NCBI taxonomy): Eukaryota > Metazoa > Arthropoda > Arachnida > Araneae > Cheiracanthiidae > Cheiracanthium > Cheiracanthium punctorium. Next base: position 157,851 of record JAWZYV010012667.1, on the reverse strand, counting down.
CTTTTCTTTCCCTTTCCTGTTTACTTAAATTTAAAGATCACAAGAGATCCTAACACTTCTTCAGTGACACTACTACGTGTAATTCTAGTGCAGCTCATAAATTACATCAAGAGAGGGGGGGGGATGAAATCAGCAATTTTATGATTTTCATTTGCACATGCTATCTGAGCAATCTGTGGTGTTAAGATTAATTTAATGTCAGAATATAAAATGTATTTTTTGTATTTTGAAAATACAAAATACTATGAAAATACTTTGTTTTTTGCAAGTGAAAATACAAAATACAAGATACAAATGTATTTTGAAAATACATGTATATTAACGATACTGCCAAACTCTGCAACTCACATACATGTATATCTGGGTGTGATAACGGAGTGAAGAATATACATTTTGTATGGGAAAAAAATCCTCATGGGGGGAGGGGGTTGTGCCCCCCTCTATCCTCCAGGGTTTTAAAAAACTTCCCTAAAAGACCCTCTTTAAATCAAATTTTAGTGTAACATGCAAGGTTTTTGAAAATTTTCATTTCTAAATGCTAAAACAGAAATAAAAAAAACTTTTAAAGTAAAGTTTTAAAATTATTTAAAACTCACTTCTAAAAATGTAAAATATTTTTTTTAAATAACTGTGACTAAAATTAATTAGTTAATTAATTAAATAGCTTTGTTCCAATAGTTCTAATAATAATACTTTTACTATTATTGATATTGTATAGCGTATTGCCACTCACCAACTTTGATTAAACATATCTCTGAGCCTTTTTATGGGAAAGGCTGAAGTATTTTTGTAAGAGGGATGTATAAAAAGTAAAATTTTGTAATTAATTACCTCTGATTTCCTGAGAGTTTTATTCGATAATATAAAGTAACTTTGTAATTTATTCTATATGTTTATGATCAATATTGAAGGAAGAAAACCCTAGATCAGTGTTATTAGGATATCTCTACAATAGTGTTAGGTTGAGCCTGTAGGTAATGTGCAGAAATTTGTATACAGCCCCAATGCAGATAGAAAGCCTTTATTAAGAAAGTGCGATTCCAGAAAAATCTGCAGGTGTTAAAAACCGTTCATTAGTGACCACCTGAAGGTCGACTAAAAACATGCGGTATTCTCAAAAGAATTTAGCACAAAAGTTGCGTCAGGAGTTTAATAAAAGCAAGTCTCAAAAAATATACGGAATTGAACAGAATAAGGGATAGTGTTGGAAGGAATGGAATTCATGCACGTGCAAAAGTCATTGATATCATAGAAAAGTGTACTTCAGCTAAATGTCAGGACAGGAAATTTATTAATAATTTTAAGCGTTGCGCTCGGAAGAGTTAAAAGAAATCTTGGTGAAAGTCGAACATATAAATTTCATCTTTTGGCGTTCTTTGAAAAGAGTGGGAAAAACGAATGTTCGCTAGCTAGAAATCATTTTTGTGTATCGCGGGACGCCTTGCAGTTTTACAAAGAGAGCAACCGCGACAGAAGAGGGAACCATTGAATGCCTATGACCTTTGTGGTCAGGGCGCAATTTGCGGGAAGCTTTTGATGTTGGTCGGTGAGAATTCGTAGGCAAAGCTTCAGAAAAGGAAAAAATATAATAAACATCAAGGGGAGAAAAATTGAAAATAAAATTTAAGAAAAACATGGAGGTGTTGACGATAAGGCTGTAGAAATCCAATGAGAAAGTGTGAGAATTGAGAAATGACCAATGGCAAGTTAGAGAGAGGTAAATTTCGGGCAAAAGAGTTAGTAACTGGTCGGTTTAGGAGAATTAGGAGCCACAGAGTGGCTAAACTAATTATTTACGAGTTTAGGGAAGAAAATGGGGGACGAAGATTTGAGCAAAACTGGACTGCACAGCCAGAGAAGGATGATTTCAGCAGATTTTTGCAGATTTCCAGAGATTTTATTAGATTTTCAGAGATTTTTTTTAGATTTTTCAGTTTCTTAAGACTTTTCAAAATTTTACATATGTGATCACCATTAGTGGATATTTATATAAATAAGTGTGTTTAGAAAATAAAAAAATAAAAATGATCATCACTGCTCTGCACCGGATTACAGGTAAATTCCAATTGCCATCCTTTCCATATTGAGTGACTTATTTTTAATAATTAATAATATTGTTTATGATTGCTAAAGTAGTTAGAATGTGTTTTGGTAAGCAATAATAATTTAATTGTTCTAAATTAAGCCATTTTCGAGATCAGTTTAAATATTTTTTTTGTAAATGTAAATAAGATTTTTATATTTAATAAATGTTTGTTATAGTTAATATTTTAAATCCATTTATTTCTTTCCTCAGAAAACACAACGCAATATCAAATTTTATTTTATACTTATTTAGAACACTTTAAATAACTTTATGAGTTAAAATAAATTACCGATGTGTCTTTATAACAAGGAATCCAATTATTTCATACCTTATTTCACGGCCAAACTAAGGTTTAAATTATTTCATCCATTCATTTCATGTTTTAATATGGGCCCATCGTAACAATGGTGCCGTGACCAAACGGTTTAATAATTGTACCGTTACCACACGGTTTTAACAATGTTATCAAAAATTATAAGAACTAGCTATACTACTTAAGCAATAGCACTATGTAAAAATAAAATAAAATAAAAGTTAACATGCTTACACGCGTTTTCTTAAAACTTAAAATTAAAAAGATTAAAGACAGTATTGAATTAATACTAACAGAAAAAAAGAAACAAAGATTACCAGTAAATTATATCGTTGACTATTAAAAACTGCAAGGTTGAGTCACCTTCAATTTTCTTGTCCAGTTACATTGCTATGCAAAGTGTTGGAAGAAAGATTATTATGATACCTTATATGTATTTTTATCATATATTACTTTATAAGAGAACTAGTTCAATATTATATATCTATTTTATTGAATGCTGAAACGAATTTATTTAGAGTGTTTACTGTACGTTAAGTTACAAAACTGAATAAGATTATTTCTTGTGTACTTGTGAGTATGCAGTTAAATCATGTTAGGAATGCATTTGCATGCATGCGTTTATAATTAGGATTGGCTGATAGAAAAAAAATATATATATATATTTATGTATATGTATTAATAATATTTTTCTTATTTCTTTATTTATGTTCAAAAAATGTCAGATTTTATGGTCTATCAACAACTATCTTTTAAACATCTAAACCTACCTCGTACTTTATTTCATTAATGTTACATTAATTATTTCATGAGTATTTTGTTAATATTTTATTCATATATCATATTTAGTTTACTTTAGTGCATTTTATTGTTTGATTTGTGTGTATAGCATTTTAATCTAAAACCATCTTATAATTTTGCGTTAACATTTTAGAATTATTCCTTTATTGATAATGTGCTAAAATTGTATTCTATTGCATACATATGTGGTAATATTTAGTAGTCAGTGTAATAACATATTTATTTAATGGATGGATTTAATTAATGATTTCAATTTTCACCCATTTACCTTTATCTCGATACTTTGTTTTGTTTTGTTTTGTTGATTAAGTTACTACCCTTGGTAATTAGTTTCTCTCTCAATATGGCACAACCTAATGCCGAAATTTCACAATCCACTTCCCTAATTTCTAAGTTAGCGGGATTTCAAGCTATTATCCCGCAGTTTGACAATTTGTCGGCGGTGACACCAAAATACTTTCTTGATAACTTTGATAAGATTACTACTCTCGCTCAATGTACGGATGAGGAAAAATTATTAATTCTTAAGAGTCGAATTCGGGGTGATGCACTTTCACACATTATTAATTCACCGGATTTCGCAGACGAGCACAATTATGACACATTTAAAACAAAATTTCTTGCATTTTTCGATAACAAACCTAGCTTAGCCACAAGGCAAAAACAATACTCAAATTGTAAAATGAATTAGGGAGAGAGTGCAAAAATCTATGCGACACGCGTAGCAACTACTACACAAAATTTTTTCGGGGAAATCGATTTGACTAACCAAGATACTAAGGCACTATTTGAGCATACAAAATTGTCCAAATTTCTAGAAGGCTTATTGCCAAAGTATAAAAAAGACACACTTCTTAAAGACCCTCAAAATTTCTCGGATGCGGTTAAATTTGTAAAATTATTACAGGCCAATGAGGAATTTTTTCCCAGTGCCTCTTCATCTAATACTTATTCCACAATTAATAATGTACAGAAAGAAATTTCCAATTCCGATTTGCGGGCGCTATTAGAACTACATGCTCAAAAGACTGATGAAACTGTAGCCGCTTTATCTCAAAAACTGGATGACTTAACTGTTACAGCCAGAACAAACAGGCCTTCCAATAGTGATAGGTCATACAATAACAATTGGTCTGACAGATCCAGACAGAGAGAAAGATCTTTCCGTCATAACCAGGGGTCTTTCGTAAATAGACAGAATAGGCAGTCTCCTTTTAGAGGGAATTCTCAAAATAATAAAAACTACCCCTTCTGTGAAATTTGTTCCAAAAGAAACCACTTCACAAAGGATTGTTATTATGGAGACAGTAGGAATAAAAGTCGGGTATTCACCAGGCAAAATTTAGATAGACCCTCTCACGAAAATCGCCCAAATAATAATGCATCTCCTCGCAAAGTACGTTTCCAGGACAGACGAGATACACATTATTTTCCCCGGAGTTCTTTAAACTAAAAAGGGGGATACATTCTCAGTCGAATGATTTATTGGCCCACGCATGTATTCCCCCCTCTACGGAACATTACACAGGGCCGCAGGCATCAAGGTTTCATGTTGTAAATACCCAGGTATATTCTAGCCGCGCTGACACCTTAAACTATTATTTGCCGGTCATTGACATCAAAATTGCGGGTTCTTCATTGACAGCTTTGTTAGACACCGGAGCTTCTGTAAGCCTGTTAGAGAAATCTATTTTTGACAGAATTAAACACGACAGGTCAATCAAAGAAAATACGGTTGACGTTAATATTAACTCTATTTCGGGAGATTCTTTGCAGATAGTGGGTTCCTTTACAATGAAAATCACTATCGGTACGAAAAGGCTCAGACATAATCTTTTTATTACACAGAATGCACTGCACTCACAACACAGTACCAGGCAATTCTCGGGTATGATTTTTTAAAACAGCACAATGTAAACATGGATTTTTTAAATGACACTCTAAAATTAGGAAATTTTACAATTAAAGTGCGAGATGCAAATTCTATCTCATCAAATAATACACATGTAGATTATGCAACATTAAAAACAAAGTGCATATTGCGCCCTTACGAGTCAAAATTAATTGATTTGAAATTAGACATCTCTGAACAGGAAGGGCAGGATATTCTTTTTACACCACTACAGGTAAACAAGCCAGTTGAATTAAATTCAGGTGTTTGTAAAATTCAAAAGAACAAAACCATTTCAGTATTACTTTCAAATTTATCTTCGCAACGATTACATCTTAACCCATTCGTGCCTGGATATTTTTGCGACTTTCTTCGATTTTTGCTAACACCACCAGTAATTGATAAATTTCTGATGTCAACTTTTTGAACAAGGGATGATTTAATTTAAAATCATTATGTATAAAAATTGAAATGTCAACTTCCTACTCGGCCATATTAAAATATTTTGTGGAATTGAGGTTCAATACTCGCGAATAAAGGCTAGGAAAAATAAATAACGTTTTCGACTGATAGCGAAAATGCCGTCCCAAAAAAGGGACGCTAGGCATAAATGGGTTAATAAAGGGACTCGGTTAGGTTCCATTACATCTGACAAATCGGTGCGAGACATTGAACATATAAAACAACTTTGTCGAAGAGAACTAAAGACATCGGACTTCAATTTAGACCACTTAGATGCACAAATGAGAAATCAGTTGTTACCTCTACTGTTCGAATTTTCAGATATTTTTAGCAAACGATTATACACAATTGGCAAGACTAATGCTTTAACGCCAAATTTATCAGTAGACATTACACAATTACCATCTATTCGCCCTTATAATGTGCCACAGGCGTTAGAAAAAGAATTAAAACGTCAATTAGATGAGCTGGAATCAGCAAAACTTATTGAAAAATCAGAAAGTGCAATTAGTTTTCCTTCACTTCTCATAAAAAAGAAAAATCCTTCTAACGATCCTACCAAACAGAAATGGCGTTTAGTTGTGGATTATCGGAAATTAAACACTCAGTTAAAGTACCCTAGGTATAAATTACCATTAATTAATCACGTATTAGAAAAATTGAGAGGATCAAAGTACTTTACTTCCTTAGATTTATCATCTTCATTTTGGCAAATTCCACTGAAACCGGAAGACAGGGACATGACCACATTTTCTAGCCATTTTGGTTCGTATCGTTTCACGTCCATGCCACAAGGCTTGGCAGCTAGCCCAGAAACATTTTGTCGGCTTTATGATCAGCTTTTAGCTCCTATTTCTGAGTTAAATATTGCGAATTATATAGATGATTTTTGTATAGGTGCTAATGACATACAAGAAATGTTACATAAATTAAGAAAATTATTTGAAAGATTTCGAGAATTCGGACTGACACTTAATCCTGAAAAGTGTTCCTTTTGCCTTCCCAAAATTGAGTTCTTAGGTCATACGTTAGATGATACAGGAATTCGCCCTAACGACTCCAATATAAGAAAAATCATTTTTTCCACGGATTTTCCACCTCCTACAACTGTTCGAAAAACGCGTAGATTTTTGGGCTTAGTGGGTTACTATAGAAGATTTATACGTAACTTTTCAGAACTTTCGGCCCCTTTAACAAATTTAACGCGAAAAAATCAGAAATTTCGGTGGACAACTGAGGCACAAGAATCATTTGAAATTTTAAAATCCAAATTATCTCAGCCTCCCATTCTTATTCACCCTAATTATGACAAAGAATTTATCTTATCAACTGACGCCAGCGATAAAACTTTAGGCGCGACCATAGGACAAAAAGATAGACATGGTATCATACATCCCATAGCTTTCTTTTCAAAAAAACTAAACCCGACGCAAGTTCGCTATACCATTATGGAGAAAGAATTAATGGCTATTGTTGAGGCAATCAAAAGCTTCAAATACTATTTATACGGTCGCACCTTCACTATTAGATGCGATAATGCTGCACTAACAAAACTTTCAAAATTGGAATCCCCAGGAAATAGGATTACACGTTGGTTCACATTCCTTAATGAATATAATTATAATTTCGAGCTTATTAAATCAGAAGAGAACCACGTTGCGGATATTCTTTTTAGAGACTTTTATGTCAATTCTGTTCAAATAGATATGCCTACCACAGATGATATCAAATTAGCTCAGCACGCCGATGAAAAATTAAAATTCATAATAGACGAGTTAAAAAGCGAACGCCCTTTACCAACCAAATTAAAAGATTATGCACTTCACAATGATTTATTAATACATACAGGTTACGTACCGAGAGGCGGCAAATCCGAAAAGGTCACACAAATAGTCATTCCTGATAAATACAAACCACACATATTGGCAGCAAAACACCTTCCTCATTTTGGTCATTTAAAAACATATGATGCAATTAGGGAAAAATATTTTTGGGAACATTTATATTCAGACACCAAACACTATGTAGAAACTTGCAAACAATGCGTTTCCTTCAAATCTCCGAATCGATTACCGCCCGTACCACTTCAGAGACATTACATACCATCTCGACCAATGGAATACGTCTCTTGCGATTTTATTGGCAGATTACCGGAAACACCAAAGGGAAATAAGTACATAATGGCGATTATTTGTCACTTCACTAAATTCATTAAATTATACGCTATACCGGATCAATCTGCGCTTACAACAGCAGAAAAATTTCTCGATTTCGCTTGTATTTTTGGCTTCCCAGAGTACTTTTTGACAGATAGAGGCACTAATTTCACGAGCGAATTATTTTCACATTTGTGTAATCGTATGGGTGTAACTAAATTACAAACTACAGCGATGAATCCAAGATGTAATGGGGGATCGGAACGTATCAACTCAAATATTAAAAAATCCTTATCCATATTCGCAGAAGGTACCTCGGACTGGGATGAGTACATACAATTTTATGCGCTCTTATATAACTCCAGTATGCACTCCGTGATCAACGACAAACCAGCATATCTACACCTCAGTTACGATCCAATGTTACCGAACGATATTTTACAAAGTCCAACGCCTACACAGCATACATCGTATGAGGATTTTGTCGAGAAAAAGACAAGGCAATTACAATATGCATTCGAAAAGGTGAAAGAAAATTTGATAAAGGCAGCAGACAGTCAGGAACAGTATCAGGCAAAAACAGCGAAATACCGCGATTTTTACGATGGGCAGCTAGTCTATTTATATGCACCCGAAAGCGACAGGCATTCTTCACTCCCTAAGCGGAGAAATTACACGGGTCCTTTCCGAATTCAAAAGCGCCAGAATAAGGTACTGTATACGATTGTTGACGCAGTCAATCCGAAAGTAAAACCGCAAACTGTTCATTCACAACGTCTGATACCTTATGTGGAGAGAAAGAAAGAACTGGATTATTTACAGTTCTTAGTTAAAAATGATTTGGAATTGAATAGAGAGGTCCAGTCGCTACAGGAAAATAAAAAGCCGAATGCTGTATTCGATGAATGGACAGCAGAGGATGCATTATTGCATACTATCTCTCACCCCCAAACACCACAATGCCCTACGGCAGAGACAGAAGCTAGCTCGCCTCCTCGTTCCCTCCACTCCGATGACACGGAGTTATATCAAATAGATGCTTCTCAAAATTTATCGGACAATGCTTTGGCTACTAACTCGGCACAGTCACAAACGCATTCATACAATTTGAGGTCACGATCTCACCAAGGGGTATCGCATGAAAGAAATTTCGCGGATAAATTGTTTGACTGGTCTTTATCACTCACTGAATAATGTTTGATTTTTTTCCCTCGTAGTAACAGTTTGTTCATAATTTTTTTTCTCTTGCAGTACATCCTTCAAAATTTGTAAAATAAATTAATTAATTAATGTGCCTTACAAGATAGATTCAATACGTTCAACATTACGTTCAATTTTTTTTCCTGCGATTTCTTTTTTCTCTTCTTGTTATTTTTTTCTTCTTTTCCCTCTCCTCTTTTTCCTCGTGTAATAGTCATTGCATTCTAGGTACTTACTTTATTAATTTAATAAGTTTATTTTCAGTTTCTTTAATTTGTTATTGATAAGTTTTTCACTTAGAGGTTATTAGTGTTTTGTTGTTAGTTATAGACCTGGCCAGCTATAATGAGTTGTTTGAAACGCTAATATCTAAATCAGGTGATTACTTTTCAATTTTCTGTGAGTTTTTTTTCTTCTTTCATTTGCATATTTTTCATTTAGTCAATTTTTATTTAATATTATGGGCGTATAAGGGACAACTCAAATTAGTAATACATTAGGATAATTAAGCTTACTTAGATACAAGATTTCTTTTAGTATACTTACATGCCTTTGAATTTATATACATTCACTTCTTTTAGTTATTGCTGTTATTTTTTTTCTTTTTACTCTATGAATTGAACTATTATTATTATTATTATTATTATTATTATTATTATTATTATTATCATTATTATATATAGCATAGCATTTTGATTCATATTGAATGAATTTCAAAATATTAAAGATTCTAAGATTTTTTTTCTCGAATTGGACATTAGCATTGGAGGTGTCATCGATGTGTTCAATTTTATTATGTGTTATGTCTCTTACATTAACATGAGCATGGTTAAGTGAGGTAAACAAAATCAAGATAATGAATTTAATGCTAGTTTAAAAAAAAAAAAAAAACTTTTGATATTAGAAAATGAAAGTTTGGATTTTACGTTTATAACATACACACACACACAAAAAAAAAAAAAAGAGAGAGAGATTTTAGTAATTTATTACTTAATATTAATAACATATGTCATTGTCACTCAGTGATGGTAACTGGAGTTTACTTGTTCCAGTTTTGTTCCTGTTGGTATGTGCAGTGGCAGTTAAGGCCAAACACGAGGGAGAATTATGTGAATTTAAAGAAGACAAATTTCATTGTAAAAATTATCCTCGGCATTCCCTCGCAAAGTTTACTCTGCCGGACAATGCATGTGCATTTAGATCCTGCCATAGCTGCATTACGGGGCAACAGTCGTTTATAATTTCGCCAAGTGGCGATCTTGTGGAGCCATCTCAGTTTCTCCTAAAGTGTAACAACATCACTTCGCTCACCTCTACAACTTACAAATGCACTTAGGTAGAAGGGGCAAGTTGTGAGCATAACGAAATCGATGGACCGGACGATTTTTGTGCAGTGCGAAATTGTACAGCAAATGCTCCTTGTCGGTGCCAGTTCACGCATCTATCCACGCAATTAGTAGCAATTACTACTGACAAGCTTATTTACAATCCCCAGATACTGACATTGAAAGTATGCCTGCTGGACAAAAACTTTCCGGAACGTTCTAAACTCCGTCGCAGGTTGTTGGAAGGAGAAGCAGCTGTGTTTCAGAACTCCGATTTGACGATGAATTTTACGGACCCAATTCTTCATTTACCGGGACGCGGACGTGTTATTTTGCGAAACGAAGACTTTGAACAAATAATTCATGTCTCAAATGACAACTTGATAATACTTCCATTTGAAATGTTGTCGTACAAATCGACAATACACATTATTTACATTCACACCAATGGACATACCATTACAGGCAGTATTCATGTGGCAGGAAAATCTGTTTGTCAGCTACGATTTTGTTTTTTTTTTGCACAGGGGTCTTTCGACATGTTCAATGCCTGCCTTTATTTTTACGATACATTATTTATTCAACAGCTCTTTTTATAGCTATGTTTATTCTCTTATCTGTTAAACAAATATTAAAATCGGCGATCTTCATTTTCACAACGTTAGCATTTGTCGCCAATTTCTGCGGCAGAGCACTGAAACTTCTTGCACGTTGTTCACTACTCTTAGGCGCTTTTATAGGCAATGTTGGCAAAGATACTACCCAAGGAACATATGAATTCCTTGAAAGACAAGCAGCTCGAGGTGCTCCTTTTCTTCAAAATCAGATAGTATTAATTACTCTTCTTTGTTTAGTGCCACTTACGCCAGCGGAGTGTAATACCCAAGCAATTGTACAATCTGAATTACGTGCATGTGAGACTTTGCAGGACAACACACGATCATGTGAAGTTTACACTACCGCGGAAATATCCTTACCGTCTATTTCATCAGAATCCTGCCTATGGTTCACAGATAAGGATAATAATCACCTCTTCTCACTGAAATTGAAATTAGAGGTGGTAACTTGCGATTTTCACACAGAACGAGAATATTTCACTTTCCCTGTCAAAGCACGGCACTTATCTCAGATTAGCTGCATTTTCAATGAATTTTGTGGACGTGGAATTCACTGTGTTCCGAAATCCATAGGGAAAGCTGGCCTACGGTTTGAAGCCGAGACTCCCGAAAGCCGGGAATATCCGGGAGTTTCCACGTGTACAGCGAGTGGACTCGGAGTAGGATGTGCCATTTTAACCAGAGCAGCATGCAACTTTCATCGAACATGGTATATCCCCGATTTGCTTCATAGCTACGAAGTCTCCAGAATTACAGGACACACTTTTAGGTATCATATCTCGGTGACTCACACCGAGAATAATACCTTAACGAGACTTTCAGTGACAGATCACACGTATACGGACACTGGTATAAAAATCTCCATTCTAGGGGCTTATGATCAGCCCCAATTGCATATCACCGACTCGCTGATTCAAAGGGTAGGAAAATCCTCTGAGGCCTATCTTTCCCCTGCAAGTGCACGAAACTTCCCAAAAGCGGGAGAGATTGGGGCGACACAATCGAACTCCTCCATTTCCACAGACTTCATCTTTGACCCCAATCTTTCCACCTGTGATTTTTTTGAAGACACCCTTAGATGTATTAATTCTCCTGATGCTCTAGAGAATCTCCGAGCTTCAAAAGACAGAGCGTTACCTCTAGAGTGGAACTTACATTTGTTTCACATAAAAAACGGACAATTAACATCTACAATGCTTTTTTCTGCAGCAGTTAGACTGCAACTGCATTTCACAAATTACAAAATCAAGCTGCAGACGATCACAGTCTGTCCATCCTTTAGTGATGGGCCGATTCAAATTACAGGCTGTTACCGTTGTGGACTTTTGGCACAAATAAACATTATTGCTAAATCCACGTGTGAACCAGGAATAGTGGACATTCATTTCCAGCAATTAACTGTGTATACCACAGCTGTTCATTTAAATTTAGATTCGACTAACTTATTGATTAAATTTTTAGCAGATAAGCAATGTTATGATGAAAAACTGTGCTTAAAGTCCAAAACGTTAATACAATGTAAACCTGTTCAATTTTGTTTGGATGAGCCTTCGGTAGACTTGTTAAATTTAAATTTAAATTACACAAAATCTGCTACGTCTACTACTCCATATTCATGGCCTGATTGGCTTAAGATGCCTACTTTAGCATCTCCTATATATTATTTAAAATTAATAGGGTCATCACTATTTATTGCTTGTCTGCTAATTACACTCATCTCATCAGCAGTCACGTGTTGTTGTAGATCCAGATAACACTGTAATTTCATTTAACTTTGTTTATTACACGTACGAAGTAAAAATATCCGTTATCATGTAGTCAAAATCGAACGTTATGGTTCAATCTTTTTTTTTCTTTTCGCTTTTCTCTCCTTTCTGGATTTTTTTTTTAATCATTTATTGTAAGTTTTCAGTTTATTATTATCATTACTATTATTATTTTTTTCTTCGTTGGTACACACTAATAGTGTGTTTTTGCAACATCCCTATCGGATAATTTTACTTTGTCTATTTATTGTGAGTTCATTATTATATGTAAAGTGTTTATTTTAATTTTTTCCCTTATTATTATTATTATTATTACTACTATTATTATTATTTGTGTATTGTGCAGTATCACATATCTTTTCTATATTTGTGTTTCTTGTGTTAGCTAAAGGTAATTAGCTATTCAATGGTTAGCGCTCAAATGGCAATTGGATTTAGTGGGACTTCAGTAATTTTTCTTTTTTTTTCTTTTACGGGATTTTTGGTAGGATTGTTAGGTTGAGCCTGTAGGTAATGTGCAGAAATTTGTATACAGCCCCAATGCAGATAGAAAGCCTTTATTAAGAAAGTGCGATTCCAGAAAAATCTGCAGGTGTTAAAAACCGTTCATTAGTGACCACCTGAAGGTCGACTAAAAACATGCGGTATTCTCAAAAGAATTTAGCACAAAAGTTGCGTCAGGAGTTTAATAAAAGCAAGTCTCAAAAAATATACGGAATTGAACAGAATAAGGGATAATGTTGGAAGGAATGGAATTCATGCACGTGCAAAAGTCATTGATATCATAGAAAAGTGTACTTCAGCTAAATGTCAGGACAGGAAATTTATTAATAATTTTAAGCGTTGCGCTCGGAAGAGTTAAAAGAAATCTTGGTGAAAGTCGAACATATAAATTTCATCTTTTGGCGTTCTTTGAAAAGAGTGGGAAAAACGAATGTTCGCTAGCTAGAAATCATTTTTGTGTATCGCGGGACGCCTTGCAGTTTTACAAAGAGAGCAACCGCGACAGAAGAGGGAACCATTGAATGCCTATGACCTTTGTGGTCAGGGCGCAATTTGCGGGAAGCTTTTGATGTTGGTCGGTGAGAATTCGTAGGCAAAGCTTCAGAAAAGGAAAAAATATAATAAACATCAAGGGGAGAAAAATTGAAAATAAAATTTAAGAAAAACATGGAGGTGTTGACGATAAGGCTGTAGAAATCCAATGAGAAAGTGTGAGAATTGAGAAATGACCAATGGCAAGTTAGAGAGAGGTAAATTTCGGGCAAAAGAGTTAGTAACTGGTCGGTTTAGGAGAATTAGGAGCCACAGAGTGGCTAAACTAATTATTTACGAGTTTAGGGAAGAAAATGGGGGACGAAGATTTGAGCAAAACTGGACTGCACAGCCAGAGAAGGATGATTTCAGCAGATTTTTGCAGATTTCCAGAGATTTTATTAGATTTTCAGAGATTTTTTTTAGATTTTTCAGAGTTTCTTAAGAATTTTCAAAATTTTACATATGTGATCACCATTAGTGGATATTTATATAAATAAGTGTGTTTAGAAAATAAAAAAATAAAAATGATCATCACTGCTCTGCACCGGATTACAGGTAAATTCCAATTGCCATCCTTTCCATATTGAGTGACTTATTTTTAATAATTAATAATATTGTTTATGATTGCTAAAGTAGTTAGAATGTGTTTTGGTAAACAATAATAATTTAATTGTTCTAAATTAAGCCATTTTCGAGATCAGTTTAAATATTTTTTTTGTAAATGTAAATAAGATTTTTATATTTAATAAATGTTTGTTATAGTTAATATTTTAAATCCATTTATTTCTTTCCTCAGAAAACACAACGCAATATCAAATTTTATTTTATACTTATTTAGAACACTTTAAATAACTTTATGAGTTAAAATAAATTACCGATGGGTCTTTATAACAACGAATCCAATTATTTCATACCTTATTTCACGGCCAAACTAAGATTTAAATTATTTCATCCATTTATTTCATGTTTTAATATGGGCCCATCGTAACAATAGGGATCGGAAGTGATAATAATTTTTACCCTATATTAAACATTTTACTTCCAATGAAAGTTATCATGAAAGTTGTTTTGGTTTCATGGTTAAGGGATGTCTACACGAGGGCAGTCTGCTTTATTAAGGGATGCCTTGGGCGAGGGACTTCCTGAGGGGTTCTAACGCGTATTCGGGTTACATTTGGAGTAAACAATTGCTCGGTAGCCCAGAACTCTAAACCTACACACTTCAGCAGTTTACCAAATTGCCATGAATTTAGGAAAAATTAATTATGACGCAAAAGGTTATTAAAAAAATCTTTCTTTTTAAGCTTTATAAGATAAACTTATAAAGCCTTTTCTTTTTATAAAACTAGAAACTTTCAAAATAAACTTTAAAAAGAACTTCCTGAAATACTCAAGAATGACGATAAACAAAAAATTGGAACGATAAATTATCAAATATTGATCTTCATACCCGAATAAAAGACAATTAAAAAAAGGATGCAATAATCTATTTTAACAATCAATGTAACTTTATGTAAAGCTGTGAGAGTTACTTAATTATGAAAAAGGAAAACATTATTCACTTTATTTACCAAATAAAGCCTTTTTTGCATAAAATATTTTGCATTGCTTAAAATAAAGAAACAAAAATTTTAAAGAAGCCCTATTATTCAAGAGCTTTAACTAGTACAACAGATTTGATATTGAAAATATTGTTTAACCAAGGGCATAAAAAACTAATTTTGTTTGAATTAAACAACCCTGACAGTGGACAATTTTTTTACAACATTTTGTCAAGGGGAAGAATGGAGTTTCCTTCTACATTTTTAGCTGGATCGGTTAATACGACCCGACGAACAAATTTTTAAAATGAAAAGATTTTGAGACAAAGTTGGGGGACAAGTGCCCCCCTGTGTTCCCCCAATACTACGCCTATGCTTCATATGTATTATATGCTTAAGAAGACTTAATAACATTAGCTTTAAAAGATTGTTTAACAGAGTTTGAAATGAAGTTGGGGGGGAGCTCCCCCTGCACCCGCCCCCGAAACTGCTGCTATGATTCATATGTATTATACGCTTAGGAAAATCAAATAATAATAGTAAGGAAGAGTTTATCATTGCTTCCAGACCTACTGAAATTTTGGAGAGGTACAGGAAAGGTTTGCGGGGGGGCACATATCGGATTTAAGAGCAGAAAAGGGAAGTTTTTTTTACATTTTCAAGCAAATTTTTACATAAAAATTTTTTTGTGATGAATTTTGAGGGGGGGACACAGGGGGATAGGTGACCCCTTGTGCCCCCTCCCGACGCTTTCCCTATGGTTCATATTATTACGTGCTTAGGAAACTCGGAAACCCTAATAACAATAGCTTTCTCACCCCCAGATCTACTGAACATGAAAGTTTACCCCTTTATGCCAAAACAAAAGAAATTTGGCATAAAACACAATTAAATATATTACTCATGCATATTACAAAACAAAGAATTTTATGTCCAATTTTTAGTAAAAATTAATCATTTGGGCGTTCTTACCGTTCGCGTTTTTTCAGTCCAAGTTTTTTCCCCCACACCTGGCAAATTATAGCTGATCAGCCAACTCCCAAAAACTGTGAGAAAATCTAATCCTAACTATTAAAAACTCCATCCCTACTAACTAAAATGATAAAATAACCTCCCGTAACAACACTGAATTCCACTCACAAATCAATAAATTAAGAGATATCGTATTCCTTCTCCAGTCCTACATCCAATGACGACATTCTCAAAAGCAATTTATCCCCAGATTTCTTCCTATAAGCTCTCATCTCATCTCACTAATAATGAATGACCTTTCAGTCTCCTTTGGAATGTCAACCGTCCCCCGGCATCAACTAGTACAAGACTATCTTTCCACAGGAAGTGAAACAGGTACCTCTTTATATCCCCCCACCCCCTGTAATTCTCAGAAAACCTATGTTCTTCACTCGATCAATGGAAGCGGGTTCGGACAGAGAGGACCGAGACCGACTTCGAAACCGAATGACCGAAATGAATGGATCCGGACAGAAATGACTGATTTCGGAACCAGATGAACGAAAGGACCGGGTCCGGACCCAAATGACTGATTTCAGAGCCAGATGAACGAAACGAACGGGTCCGGATCCAAATGACCGAAAGGAGCGGATCCGGATCCGGACCGGGTCCATTTTTAGAGATGGATCCGCTCCGGACCCGGTGTATCCTCGGATCCGTTCCTCCGGACCCGTTCCGGTCGGAACGACACACCACTACTGTTGAGGCGTGTGCTAACCTCCACAGTACTCCCCCTCAGAGTCTCTAGACTAAGGTTACCAAAGTCCCCATTTTCCGGGGACAGTCCGCATTTTCAAGGCGTTTTTAAATTGTCCCCGAAATGTAAAACAGGAATTGGGGACAATTTTTAATTATTGCATTTTTTTAATTAAATTACTGTTAATTATTGCATTAATTATAAATGTCCCCAGTTTTGTTGTCAGAATCGGGGACATGTCCCCGATTCTGACATCGAAACTGTTCAAAAATCTGGTCACCTTACTCTAGACAAGAAAACGAGCAGGAAATCTAACACTTCGACCTGATTTGGTCTTCTTTTCAGTATCTGGGATCTGCTGGATGGGAACTGCATTGGAAGGACAACTGGACTTCTTTTCGGAATCTGGAATCTGTTGGACGGTGTTCGAGTAGGAAAGACTGCTTGACTGAAGAAGGTAGGCTGGTTTCAGTCCGTCGATGGAGACAGTTGATTCTTTACCCGTCACGTCTATAACGAACGGCCGCTGCTATCCGGACCGTCGGTGCCGATAGCCCACAGAGGAGTTCCAAGTCTGTCTCCGAGGAGTGAAGACCTGACTGACTAGTGCTCCCGCTTGTGAGTCCCAGATTTTCTCTCCGTGGCCTGCCGTCTCGTTCACCGCGAGGGTTTTTCTTCCGTCCGCTCAGGTTGGGGGGGGGGGGAATTTTTCTGCCCGTGCGTGGACTGGCGGAAGAACTTTTTGGGCCCGTTTACATGTGCAAAAATGCGGAGTAAATCCCGGGACTTACACTGCTTTCTACCCCGCTTCCCCTACTTAGGGGAAAAAATGCGGGGTAGAAAGATTCCTGGTCGAAAGGAGGGTTAATGCAGAGTCAACCCCGCATTCCCATGATGTATTGCGAGTTTTTCTCTGTACTCCGCTTTAACCCGGGATTTTCCATTTTCACATGTAAACGGGCCTATTTTATGATCGGACTGCCATGTGGCCGCCGTTAGGACTGTGCGACTTGATTTATTTTCTTGTGTGCACGTGCAAGTTTTATGGCGTGATTACCCGCCAGACATCTTGGATTATTTTGTTATGTGTGTACTTTTCCGAAGGACTGCCCACCGTCAGCCTTCATAAGAACTGCTGATTAGTTTTATAGCCTCATCCACACCTGTGTGTGTTTCTACGAGGACTGCTGTATAGAGCAATTTCAACCACGTGACCGGTAATGGAGTCTGCCAATAAAAACTCGTTTTTGAAGTGACGTCTGACCACCAGGAACTTGAATGAACCAATAGTAGCCTCATATTATTCCACCAGCATAGAATTGAGACGTAATGTGAAACTGCCCTATAGCGCTTCATTGCCTCATCTATTATTTGTGACTTAAAAGCATAAAAATTTTACTAGCTGCTGTTGTGACTTTCTCATTTATTTCCCACCAAAATCTACAAGATATAATGGTTCCTGTTGTATAAAAATCCTTTTTAATTTTTTTTTGTCGCAACGTAATGCGGAACAATGCAATTAAATTGGCGGGTTAACACGGGCCTTCGCAATTAGTAACGGGCCTGCGCGTGTATTTTGATGAGATATTCAAAGAGGCCTAGGGATGCTCGAGTCTTAACGTATACATCAGGCATTTCTTAAGCTTCCCATTACTTTTAAACGTTATTTAATGTAGTTTTAAGTAGTAATTGTGTTACTAATTCAAGTACGAACTCATGATTAATTTGTTTGCTATGATACACACTAGCGTAGGCAGGATTTTGTTTCGGGAGGGGCACAGAGAGTTTTGTCCAACTAATTAATATTCTAATTATTAATTGTAATTAGAAATATTTTAATCATTAATTAATCAATTAATTAATCACAAATTGAAAAAAAAAATAATTAGTAATTATAATTCGAAATAATATTCTAATTATAACTAAAAATAAGAGTCTAATTGTTAATTCTAATTATAATATTACTTAATTAATAATTTCACAAAAGTATCCTTAAATATATGTTTAAAGATGCTATTCAGTATTAATTTCACGAGTTAATTAATAATTCTTCAATATAATTATCTCTGTAGATAGATGCTTACGTACCAGTTTGTCTGGCGATTATCTCAACCAGATAACATTTTTTTTTAATCCAGGCCCGTATCTGCTACTACAATAAGTCTTATTCTGCAATATATATGTAACATTACAAGTCAAAAGCCTATGAAAATCCCATATTTCTGGAACTACGCAGTTTAATCCAGTTGGAACAAAGAAATCCGAGTTCAAAAACTGCAATTAATACATGGTACCTTGCAATTCCTTTGTAACTTTGTAGACGGTCCCCGCAGGCAGCCACATAGGCGACTTAAAAGTCATAATAAACCCTGGGAAAACAGCTGCCCAGTTTTAGCTTTTGGCCAATGGTTGCAACGCGTTTGGGGTCATGTGTCATGACGTCCAAAGCTTTTATAAGGACCTGCGACAGATCAGGAGCAGATTTCCCCGTGACGCAACTGCTAAGATAAGATGTACCCAGTCGTCAAATAAAATCATGTAATCGTAGTTTGACTCCGTCTCATTCTCTTCCATCGACGGCCGCTATGGCCCAAGGATTTCCGCCGAACGCTCCAGGCCATCCACGATCGGCCGACGCAACCCATCCAGCCCAGATTCCGGAATGGCGACTTTAAGCCAGAGTCCCGAGTCAGCCAGGAGACCTCAACAGCCATTCCTCTCCCTCGCCTTACCACCGGTTCCAAGACACAACTGTCCGGTAGCGCCCTAATGCTACATAGAGCTCTGCCCGTCAACGCCTCGCCTAGTACTCCAGGCCGAGAATGCGCCTCAACAGTCTCGACTTATCAGGACCACGACTACATAGAACTCCCGTAACACCTAATGTTACATAGAAGTCGCACAGGATTGTACCTTCAGCGGGGCCTTTTGTTCAACAAGCTTCGAAAACGTTCGTTCCTACACGCCTGCACCGCGAGAGTCCGACATCGTTTTTTTCCCCCGAAAGCGCTCATTTCAAGATGATTCATTCGGTCTACATCAGGGTTCTTCAATTGTTGCAATCGCGGAGAAGTTGATTTTTTTTTTTGTTGTTGTTCTACAAGGCGCGCCCACATATTTTTTTTTTGTTTTGTTTTGTTTGTGCGTGCTCCTCTACTGAGAAAGTGGAAATGCATCTCTAGTTCGCCCAAAATATTTACCTTTTCTTACATATTTCAACGACTGCATGAGTTATTTGATTCAACGAAATTTCGCTCTCTCGTCTGCCAGCTCTGAAGGAATTAACTGAACTCTGACCTCACCCAGTGGAGAGAATTTACTGAAAGCAGCTGATGATCAACCGCGCCTAAAAGTGTTTATGTGTGTGTAGTTAGCGTGTTGAGAGTTAAGTGAATTAAAAAGAAAAAAGAGAGAGAAGAACATTGAATTGTGTAATTCTGTTCTTATGACTAGAGTTTGATTAATGAAATTATATAAACTGATTGCACAAATATTAAATTAGAACTTTTTATTATTTTGAAAATATATTAGTGTTTGTTTTTATTTTTAAAAGAGAAGAAGAAAAAGTACAAAAATAATTAAAAACTTAATTAAGAATCATTTATTTTAAATCTTTATTATTTTTGTGTATTTTAGTTTTGATAATATATTATTTCTTTAAATAGTTCACAATAATTTCATTTGTATTTATGTTTTGTTTTATTTTAATTTGATTTTGGTAGCATAATTTATTGAGTAAGGGTATGTAAAATAGAAATTGTGTTATTTCATGTTCTTGCGATCAGGTAAAAAGGTGAAAGGAATAATGGCTACTAATATTGAAACTCAGACTGACTTCACTGCCTTAGCAAGTGACGGTTCAACAGGGAGCAATACTGTTGACAGTAACTCGCAAACATTCACCAACGTTACCAACAAGAATAATGAAACTCAAACGATGACTAACCATGCAAATGCTACCAGCATTGTTGACTCTTATAATAAAGAGTTTATAGCTTCCTACTGCCCTGAAAGCAATATGAAATTTCATAACTGGTTGAGTTACTTTGAAAAAACGTGTTCGGAATTAAATAAAACGGAACAGTGGAAAGTCCAAAATGTTAGTAAATATTTAAGTGGCAGTGCCCTAACCGAATTTGTAAATAATGCCCATAACTTAAATACGTGGTCTGATATTGTTGAAGTTTTAAAAGAAAGATTCATTTCGTGCAGTTCATTTTCATTTGCAGATTTTACGAGTTTAAAACGAATGATTCCGACTTAGTATCGTATTTTCATAAAAAATTAGAGTTAGGCCGAAATTTAAATTTGTCTAGTGATTTGATTATGGAGGGATTGACGAACGGTCTCCCTTATAATATACAAGCATTATTAGTCTTACAACCCCCCAAAACAGCAACGGAATGGTTAGAAATTGCCTCAAAATTAATAAAGATACAAAAGGAACCAGAGAAAACCCAGCCACGCTCTGTTCCCAACTATACTAGACCATATCCTCGAGGTCCTAGGCTCTTTACACCTAGATACCAGAATCCGAGGATGAGTTATTATTCAAATCGTCCAGGAAACCCTTATAACTCGCGAGTGCCAGACAATACTTGGCCTCGATTTGAGCGTTTCCGTCCACCGTACCAGAACATACATTACCAGCAAGATGTTGATTTACCTAGAACACCATGTAGAAATTGTGAGAGACAGGGTATACTTCATGCCTACCATTGGTCGAATACCTGTCCTTTTAGGTTAAACGCAAATACAACATCAACGAGTCAATCTTTACCCTTGAATACGTTGACCCAAGAGATGAGTGATCACTGCCAGAGAGAACAATTTCAATTAACAACAGAGAGAGTTTCTCCTTTGACAGTTAGACAGACTGACGGTTTAATATTTCTAAATAATATTTGTCATGTAAATATTAAAATTGGTAATATTGTAAAAAATGTTGCATTTTTTGTGGTACCGTCACGACTTCCCTATGCTATCCTTGGATTGCCTGAATGTGCAAAGTTTCAATTAAATATCAACTGTGCTAATTTCAGTGTTTATCAAAATGGACGTGAGTTACAGTTGATTAATGAGCATACAAGTAATCAACTTTTTTCCTTACATATGCAGAATGATTTTGACAATAAGGTTCCTTTAAGTTATGATGATTTTTTGTGTAATAATAATGCTTTATTTGATGATTGTTGTGTAAATAATTGTAAAAATAAATCAGAAAGTTCAAATATTTATGTTGGTAATAGCGATAAAAGTGTTCATGATGCAAGTGTTTATGATAAAAATAGTAAAAACTTGCATAACTTTTATAAAATTGATCTTGTTAATGATATTGAAAATTTAAATGTTGATGAGGAATTAAGGGCTCTTTTACAAAAAAATATACAAATATTTTCTGTTAACAAGTATGATATAGGTAAAATAAGAATGGAGCCCCAAAGAATTGTTTTAACTTCGGATTTGCCTATAAGCTTAAGAGCTTATAGAGCCTCACCAACTGAACAAATAGAAATAAAGAGTCAAGTAAAGGCATTGTTAGAGGCAGGTATAATTAAAGAAAGTCATAGCCCATATTCATCTCCCGTCACTTTAGCTAAAAAGCGCGATGAAGGAAAAACAAGACTTTGTATTGATTTTCGAAAATTAAATTTAATAACAAAAACTGATGCTGAACCGCTACCTCGGATTGATGATATTCTTGATAAATTAAGCCAGGCAATTTTTTTTCTACTTTGGACCTTACATCAGGTTATTGGCATGTTCCTATACATCCTAAGGATACTGAAAAGGTAGCGTTTGCGACCCCTTTTGGGTTATATGAATGGACTAGGCTTCCCTTTGGGTTAAAAAAATGCACCTGCCATCTTTAATAGAACTATTAGGAGAATTCTAGACAAGTACAAAATTAATTTCGCATGCCACTACTTCGACGATATCATAATTTTTTGAAAAACAAAGGAAGAACATCTTGATCATATAAACCAAATGTTTCAAATTTTCTCTAGAGAAAATATCAAATTGAAGTTAGCTAAGTGTACCTTTTTGCAACAACGAATAAATTTTCTAGGTTATCACATTCATGAAGGAACCATTGCTCCAGATAATATCAACATTGAAAAAATTAAGAACTTGCAACCACCAAGCAATGTAAAAGAACTCCAAAGATTCTTGGGCACAATTAATGTTTATAATAAATTTATTCCAAATTATGCAAAAGTTCCACATCCATTAAATGCATTATTGAAAAAAGGGGTTAAATGGAATTGGACAGAGAAGTGCCAAGAAACTTTTGAGCTTCTTAAAAGTCTACTTATTTCTAAACCGATTTTACAACTCTATGATGTGAACAAAGATTGTCATTTGTTTGTGGATGCCAGTAAAAAACAAATTGGATCAGTTTTAAAACAGGCAGATGAAAGCGGTATTTTACACCCATTAGCTTACCATTCTCGTGTTCTAAAAAAGTATGAAGAAAATTATTCCATAACAGAACTTGAATGTCTTGCCATTGTTGACAGTCTAGATAAATTTTATCACTATCTTCATGGGAAAAAATTCACTATTCACACTGATCATGCAGCTTTAGTTTGGCTAAAATCTGTTAAAAATCTCAGGGGTAGGTTATTTCGAAGGTCTCTAAAATTAAGCATGTTCGATTATGAGATAAAATATCAAAAAGGTACAGCAAACATTGAGGCTGACTTGCTTTCCCGAAATCCTGTTTCAGAATCCATCCAACAAGTTTCTCATTTACTAGAACTACAAGAAATAATTAATTCTCAAAATAAAGACAATGTTCAAGGATCTCGCTACATAAAATTAGGTGATGTGATTTATATTAAGAAAAAGGGTCTTTTAAAAATAGTAGTGCCATTTTCATTAAGATCAGAGATACTACGTAAAGCTCATGAAGAATTCGGACACCCCGGAGTAAATAAAACAGTACAATTAATCACACCTCAGTATTATTGGCCCAAGATTGCGGAAGATATTAATAATTATGTAAAACATTGCCACGTTTGTCAAATTAATAAGAAAAAGAGGCAAAAAAAGGATTGCTGCAAGAGGTTCCTCCGACAGACCAACCTTTTGAATGCTTAAGCTTAGACACAGTGGGAGGTTTTAATTATTATAACTCAACAAAAAAATACCTACATTTAATAATTGACCATGCTACGCGTTATGCTTGGGCTTTTCCGTCAAAAAGTGTAACTACAGAGACCTACACCAATTGCTTAAAGCAGATCTTCCAAATTCAAACTCCAAAAAAATTATTAACAGACCGAAATGCAGCTTTCACTTCATCCAAATTTAGAAGATTTTTAGAACGTAACAATGTTAAACAGTTGCTTACCACAACCCACCACCCACAGACAAATGGAAAAGTAGAGAGAAGTAATCAATCTATTGTAACTAGACTCAGGTGTAAAGTTAATAATGCATCAAGTAAGGTCCCTTGGACTACTTTATTAAATGAAGTAATTAATGAATACAATAATACTCTACATTCTGTAACGCAATTTACTCCGGCATACCTATTTTTGGGAATACTACCCTATGAACCACTTGTAAACAAACAAAAATTTCATCCTCCATTGGATGAAGCTAGAAAACTCGCGAAAGAAAGAACAATTAAATACCATAATAAAAATAAAGTTAAATATGATGCGCGATTCATGGAGTCTAAATTTAATGTAGGGGATTTAGTACGGTACAAAGAATTTCAATATCCTAATACGCGAAAATTAGCACCACCATATTCAGGCCCTTATACTATTTTAAAACAAACTTCTAAAGTTAACTATGAAATAGATAAACCAAATTTCCATACAAAACAGAATTCTGAAATTGTACATGCATGTAGATTGCGATATTATAATTCATCTGATAAATTCAAATTATATCACGAAGAATGACAATTTTAAAATCTCAGAATCCTATTTATTTGAAAAAAAAATTTTTTTTTGATGCCTAACATCACTTGACTTCACATTAGGTGATTAAACATTGCGTTTTGTCTATCAATAATAAAATGAGGGAAAAAAAAAAAAACTGTGTGTGAATTTTTTTTTGGATCCGAGAATCAAACTCTCGATTTTGACAAATTCTAATTCTTTTATCTTTCGTAATTTCTCTCCTTCTTGAAGCCTTCTGTTCTATCACCCACCTCTAAACTTAGTTTTGGAAGTCATCGCAAGTAGCTGTAAATTTTGCTACTCACTTTTTTTTAAACTTCAGCCACCATTGGTGCTGAGAAACAAAAAAGATGTAGAGAACCCCGACAATGACGAAAGACTTTTTGGGATGGCCACTCCTTAAAGCCCCATTTTTTCCTTTTTTGAAAAAAAAAAATTCCACAGGTATGACGAATGCCCCCCTTCCTTTTTCGCATCTTGTCCTTCACAAGATGTCATTTTTTGGACTGTCATATCCTGTTGGAAGAATAAGTTGGTCCACTACACGGCCACAGCTCCTCCTCCTTATTTGTCAAGTAGGGAGAAAGCTAACCATTTTTTTTTTACACAAACACTTACACACCCCCTACCTGCTTAAGATTAGAGGTTACAAAGCATCTCGAAAGTATGGAGTTACGGTTGCACCATTCAAACAGGTACGTACCTCAAACACACGAGCATGATTACCCAAAAGAAAAGCCCAGAAAAGCGAATTTATTTACAAGAGAAGTGCCATACAATTTGCATTAAGCCATGAAAAACGAAATAAATAATAATACAAATAAGAGAACTTATATGAGAAGGTAAAATTGAAGCCGAAGCCAAATGTTTGAAATGATTTTAAAATAAAGTGAGAAGGTAGAAGTGAAGCCAAAGCCAAACATTTGAAGTTATTTAACATAAATTGTATCCAGTATTTTATAATATAATCTGAATATTTTTACCTTTTATTGCATTTTATGTGATGTTTTTTGGGCCCATGTGTTTATTAAAATGTATAGTATGTAAGCTGTTATGGTATATACAACCAAATGTGTTCTTTTTATTGCGTTATACAAGAAATAATTTTAGTGATATTTTGTGTGTGGTAACTTTGAAAAAACTCTGATATTTTTGGAACTTTAACAACAGCATCTGCACAAATTGACTGTTGTCTTTGAAGTCCATTGTTGTGGAAGAACTTTAAAATCTTTGTGAACATATATTATTATTTTTCAGCTACCTTATTTTTTTTGTACTTACAATAATTAGTCCAGGTAATTTCTAATGTATATTTAATTTTGTTTGAAATTTATTACATCGTGGCACATGACCTAAAGTTCTTTTTCTCAAAAAAAAAAATATTAAGGCTTTTTCCAAATTTTTCTCGCTCTTCTGAGTGAGTCTGCCCTCCAATGCAGGCATTGGTGGTCAGCCTCTTCTCGGACGGGGGGGATATTCTGTAACATTACAAGTCAAAAGCCTATGAAAATCCCATATTTCTGGAACTACGCAGTTTAATCCAGTTGGAACAAAGAAATCCGAGTTCAAAAACTGCAATTTTACACGGTCCCTTGCAATTCCTTTGTAACTTTGTAGACGGTCCCCGCAGCCAGCCACATAGGCGTCTTAAAAGTCATAACAAACCCTGGGAAAACAGCTGCCCAGTTTTAGCTTTTGGCCAATGGTTGCAACGCGTTTGGGGTCATGTGTCATGACGTCCAAAGCTTTTATAAGGACCTGCGACAGATCAGGAGCAGATTTCCCCGTGACGCAACTGCTAAGATAAGATGTACCCAGTCGTCAAATAAAATCATGTAATCGTAGTTTGACTCCGTCTCATTCTCTTCCATCGACGGCCGCTATGGCCCAAGGATTTCCGCCGAACGCTCCAGGCCATCCACGATCGGCCGACGCAACCCATCCAGCCCAGATTCCGGAATGGCGACTTTAAGCCAGAGTCCCGAGTCAGCCAGGAGACCTCAACAGCCATTCCTCTCCCTCGCCTTACCACCGGTTCCAAGACACAACTGTCCGGTAGCGCCCTAATGCTACATAGAGCTCTGCCCGTCAACGCCTCGCCTAGTAGTCCAGGCCGAGAATGCGCCTCAACAGTCTCGACTTATCAGGACCACGACTACATAGAACTCCCGTAACACCTAATGTTACATAGAAGTCGCACAGGATTGTACCTTCAGCGGGGCCTTTTGTTCAACAAGCTTCGAAAACGTTCGTTCCTACACGCCTGCACCGCGAGAGTCCGACATCGTTTTTTTCCCCCGAAAGCGCTCATTTCAAGATGATTCATTCGGTCTACATCAGGGTTCTTCAATTGTTGCAATCGCGGAGAAGTTGATTTTTTTTTTTGTTGTTGTTCTACAAGGCGCGCCCACATATTTTTTTTTGTTTTGTTTTGTTTGTGCGTGCTCCTCTACTGAGAAAGTGGAAATGCATCTCTAGTTCGCCCAAAATATTTACCTTTTCTTACATATTTCAACGACTGCATGAGTTATTTGATTCAACGAAATTTCGCTCTCTCGTCTGCCAGCTCTGAAGGAATTAACTGAACTCTGACCTCACCCAGTGGAGAGAATTTACTGAAAGCAGCTGATGATCAACCGCGCCTAAAAGTGTTTATGTGTGTGTAGTTAGCGTGTTGAGAGTTAAGTGAATTAAAAAGAAAAAAGAGAGAGAAGAACATTGAATTGTGTAATTCTGTTCTTATGACTAGAGTTTGATTAATGAAATTATATAAACTGATTGCACAAATATTAAATTAGAACTTTTTATTATTTTGAAAATATATTAGTGTTTGTTTTTATTTTTAAAAGAGAAGAAGAAAAAGTACAAAAATAATTAAAAACTTAATTAAGAATCATTTATTTTAAATCTTTATTATTTTTGTGTATTTTAGTTTTGATAATATATTATTTCTTTAAATAGTTCACAATAATTTCATTTGTATTTATGTTTTGTTTTATTTTAATTTGATTTTGGTAGCATAATTTATTGAGTAAGGGTATGTAAAATAGAAATTGTGTTATTTCATGTTCTTGCGATCAGGTAAAAAGGTGAAAGGAATAATGGCTACTAATATTGAAACTCAGACTGACTTCACTGCCTTAGCAAGTGACGGTTCAACAGGGAGCAATACTGTTGACAGTAACTCGCAAACATTCACCAACGTTACCAACAAGAATAATGAAACTCAAACGATGACTAACCATGCAAATGCTACCAGCATTGTTGACTCTTATAATAAAGAGTTTATAGCTTCCTACTGCCCTGAAAGCAATATGAAATTTCATAACTGGTTGAGTTACTTTGAAAAAACGTGTTCGGAATTAAATAAAACGGAACAGTGGAAAGTCCAAAATGTTAGTAAATATTTAAGTGGCAGTGCCCTAACCGAATTTGTAAATAATGCCCATAACTTAAATACGTGGTCTGATATTGTTGAAGTTTTAAAAGAAAGATTCATTTCGTGCAGTTCATTTTCATTTGCAGATTTTACGAGTTTAAAACGAATGATTCCGACTTAGTATCGTATTTTCATAAAAAATTAGAGTTAGGCCGAAATTTAAATTTGTCTAGTGATTTGATTATGGAGGGATTGACGAACGGTCTCCCTTATAATATACAAGCATTATTAGTCTTACAACCCCCCAAAACAGCAACGGAATGGTTAGAAATTGCCTCAAAATTAATAAAGATACAAAAGGAACCAGAGAAAACCCAGCCACGCTCTGTTCCCAACTATACTAGACCATATCCTCGAGGTCCTAGGCTCTTTACACCTAGATACCAGAATCCGAGGATGAGTTATTATTCAAATCGTCCAGGAAACCCTTATAACTCGCGAGTGCCAGACAATACTTGGCCTCGATTTGAGCGTTTCCGTCCACCGTACCAGAACATACATTACCAGCAAGATGTTGATTTACCTAGAACACCATGTAGAAATTGTGAGAGACAGGGTATACTTCATGCCTACCATTGGTCGAATACCTGTCCTTTTAGGTTAAACGCAAATACAACATCAACGAGTCAATCTTTACCCTTGAATACGTTGACCCAAGAGATGAGTGATCACTGCCAGAGAGAACAATTTCAATTAACAACAGAGAGAGTTTCTCCTTTGACAGTTAGACAGACTGACGGTTTAATATTTCTAAATAATATTTGTCATGTAAATATTAAAATTGGTAATATTGTAAAAAATGTTGCATTTTTTGTGGTACCGTCACGACTTCCCTATGCTATCCTTGGATTGCCTGAATGTGCAAAGTTTCAATTAAATATCAACTGTGCTAATTTCAGTGTTTATCAAAATGGACGTGAGTTACAGTTGATTAATGAGCATACAAGTAATCAACTTTTTTCCTTACATATGCAGAATGATTTTGACAATAAGGTTCCTTTAAGTTATGATGATTTTTTGTGTAATAATAATGCTTTATTTGATGATTGTTGTGTAAATAATTGTAAAAATAAATCAGAAAGTTCAAATATTTATGTTGGTAATAGCGATAAAAGTGTTCATGATGCAAGTGTTTATGATAAAAATAGTAAAAACTTGCATAACTTTTATAAAATTGATCTTGTTAATGATATTGAAAATTTAAATGTTGATGAGGAATTAAGGGCTCTTTTACAAAAAAATATACAAATATTTTCTGTTAACAAGTATGATATAGGTAAAATAAGAATGGAGCCCCAAAGAATTGTTTTAACTTCGGATTTGCCTATAAGCTTAAGAGCTTATAGAGCCTCACCAACTGAACAAATAGAAATAAAGAGTCAAGTAAAGGCATTGTTAGAGGCAGGTATAATTAAAGAAAGTCATAGCCCATATTCATCTCCCGTCACTTTAGCTAAAAAGCGCGATGAAGGAAAAACAAGACTTTGTATTGATTTTCGAAAATTAAATTTAATAACAAAAACTGATGCTGAACCGCTACCTCGGATTGATGATATTCTTGATAAATTAAGCCAGGCAATTTTTTTTCTACTTTGGACCTTACATCAGGTTATTGGCATGTTCCTATACATCCTAAGGATACTGAAAAGGTAGCGTTTGCGACCCCTTTTGGGTTATATGAATGGACTAGGCTTCCCTTTGGGTTAAAAAAATGCACCTGCCATCTTTAATAGAACTATTAGGAGAATTCTAGACAAGTACAAAATTAATTTCGCATGCCACTACTTCGACGATATCATAATTTTTTGAAAAACAAAGGAAGAACATCTTGATCATATAAACCAAATGTTTCAAATTTTCTCTAGAGAAAATATCAAATTGAAGTTAGCTAAGTGTACCTTTTTGCAACAACGAATAAATTTTCTAGGTTATCACATTCATGAAGGAACCATTGCTCCAGATAATATCAACATTGAAAAAATTAAGAACTTGCAACCACCAAGCAATGTAAAAGAACTCCAAAGATTCTTGGGCACAATTAATGTTTATAATAAATTTATTCCAAATTATGCAAAAGTTCCACATCCATTAAATGCATTATTGAAAAAAGGGGTTAAATGGAATTGGACAGAGAAGTGCCAAGAAACTTTTGAGCTTCTTAAAAGTCTACTTATTTCTAAACCGATTTTACAACTCTATGATGTGAACAAAGATTGTCATTTGTTTGTGGATGCCAGTAAAAAACAAATTGGATCAGTTTTAAAACAGGCAGATGAAAGCGGTATTTTACACCCATTAGCTTACCATTCTCGTGTTCTAAAAAAGTATGAAGAAAATTATTCCATAACAGAACTTGAATGTCTTGCCATTGTTGACAGTCTAGATAAATTTTATCACTATCTTCATGGGAAAAAATTCACTATTCACACTGATCATGCAGCTTTAGTTTGGCTAAAATCTGTTAAAAATCTCAGGGGTAGGTTATTTCGAAGGTCTCTAAAATTAAGCATGTTCGATTATGAGATAAAATATCAAAAAGGTACAGCAAACATTGAGGCTGACTTGCTTTCCCGAAATCCTGTTTCAGAATCCATCCAACAAGTTTCTCATTTACTAGAACTACAAGAAATAATTAATTCTCAAAATAAAGACAATGTTCAAGGATCTCGCTACATAAAATTAGGTGATGTGATTTATATTAAGAAAAAGGGTCTTTTAAAAATAGTAGTGCCATTTTCATTAAGATCAGAGATACTACGTAAAGCTCATGAAGAATTCGGACACCCCGGAGTAAATAAAACAGTACAATTAATCACACCTCAGTATTATTGGCCCAAGATTGCGGAAGATATTAATAATTATGTAAAACATTGCCACGTTTGTCAAATTAATAAGAAAAAGAGGCAAAAAAAGGATTGCTGCAAGAGGTTCCTCCGACAGACCAACCTTTTGAATGCTTAAGCTTAGACACAGTGGGAGGTTTTAATTATTATAACTCAACAAAAAAATACCTACATTTAATAATTGACCATGCTACGCGTTATGCTTGGGCTTTTCCGTCAAAAAGTGTAACTACAGAGACCTACACCAATTGCTTAAAGCAGATCTTCCAAATTCAAACTCCAAAAAAATTATTAACAGACCGAAATGCAGCTTTCACTTCATCCAAATTTAGAAGATTTTTAGAACGTAACAATGTTAAACAGTTGCTTACCACAACCCACCACCCACAGACAAATGGAAAAGTAGAGAGAAGTAATCAATCTATTGTAACTAGACTCAGGTGTAAAGTTAATAATGCATCAAGTAAGGTCCCTTGGACTACTTTATTAAATGAAGTAATTAATGAATACAATAATACTCTACATTCTGTAACGCAATTTACTCCGGCATACCTATTTTTGGGAATACTACCCTATGAACCACTTGTAAACAAACAAAAATTTCATCCTCCATTGGATGAAGCTAGAAAACTCGCGAAAGAAAGAACAATTAAATACCATAATAAAAATAAAGTTAAATATGATGCGCGATTCATGGAGTCTAAATTTAATGTAGGGGATTTAGTACGGTACAAAGAATTTCAATATCCTAATACGCGAAAATTAGCACCACCATATTCAGGCCCTTATACTATTTTAAAACAAACTTCTAAAGTTAACTATGAAATAGATAAACCAAATTTCCATACAAAACAGAATTCTGAAATTGTACATGCATGTAGATTGCGATATTATAATTCATCTGATAAATTCAAATTATATCACGAAGAATGACAATTTTAAAATCTCAGAATCCTATTTATTTGAAAAAAAAATTTTTTTTTGATGCCTAACATCACTTGACTTCACATTAGGTGATTAAACATTGCGTTTTGTCTATCAATAATAAAAT
Organism: Cheiracanthium punctorium; assembly: GCA_038373885.1. Lineage (NCBI taxonomy): Eukaryota > Metazoa > Arthropoda > Arachnida > Araneae > Cheiracanthiidae > Cheiracanthium > Cheiracanthium punctorium. The sequence continues at coordinate 125,695 of JAWZYV010012667.1, read as the reverse complement.
GAGGGAAAAAAAAAAAACTGTGTGTGAATTTTTTTTTGGATCCGAGAATCAAACTCTCGATTTTGACAAATTCTAATTCTTTTATCTTTCGTAATTTCTCTCCTTCTTGAAGCCTTCTGTTCTATCACCCACCTCTAAACTTAGTTTTGGAAGTCATCGCAAGTAGCTGTAAATTTTGCTACTCACTTTTTTTTAAACTTCAGCCACCATTGGTGCTGAGAAACAAAAAAGATGTAGAGAACCCCGACAATGACGAAAGACTTTTTGGGATGGCCACTCCTTAAAGCCCCATTTTTTCCTTTTTGAAAAAAAAAAATTCCACAGGTATGACGAATGCCCCCCTTCCTTTTTCGCATCTTGTCCTTCACAAGATGTCATTTTTTGGACTGTCATATCCTGTTGGAAGAATAAGTTGGTCCACTACACGGCCACAGCTCCTCCTCCTTATTTGTCAAGTAGGGAGAAAGCTAACCATTTTTTTTTTACACAAACACTTACACACCCCCTACCTGCTTAAGATTAGAGGTTACAAAGCATCTCGAAAGTATGGAGTTACGGTTGCACCATTCAAACAGGTACGTACCTCAAACACACGAGCATGATTACCCAAAAGAAAAGCCCAGAAAAGCGAATTTATTTACAAGAGAAGTGCCATACAATTTGCATTAAGCCATGAAAAACGAAATAAATAATAATACAAATAAGAGAACTTATATGAGAAGGTAAAATTGAAGCCGAAGCCAAATGTTTGAAATGATTTTAAAATAAAGTGAGAAGGTAGAAGTGAAGCCAAAGCCAAACATTTGAAGTTATTTAACATAAATTGTATCCAGTATTTTATAATATAATCTGAATATTTTTACCTTTTATTGCATTTTATGTGATGTTTTTTGGGCCCATGTGTTTATTAAAATGTATAGTATGTAAGCTGTTATGGTATATACAACCAAATGTGTTCTTTTTATTGCGTTATACAAGAAATAATTTTAGTGATATTTTGTGTGTGGTAACTTTGAAAAAACTCTGACATTTTTGGAACTTTAACAACAGCATCTGCACAAATTGACTGTTGTCTTTGAAGTCCATTGTTGTGGAAGAACTTTAAAATCTTTGTGAACATATATTATTATTTTTCAGCTACCTTATTTTTTTTGTACTTACAATAATTAGTCCAGGTAATTTCTAATGTATATTTAATTTTGTTTGAAATTTATTACATCGTGACACATGACCTAAAGTTCTTTTTCTCAAAAAAAAAAAATATTAAGGCTTTTTCCAAATTTTTCTCGCTCTTCTGAGTGAGTCTGCCCTCCAATGCAGGCATTGGTGGTCAGCCTCTTCTCGGACGGGGGGATATTCTGTAACATTACAAGTCAAAAGCCTATGAAAATCCCATATTTCTGGAACTACGCAGTTTAATCCAGTTGGAACAAAGAAATCCGAGTTCAAAAACTGCAATTTTACACGGTCCCTTGCAATTCCTTTGTAACTTTGTAGACGGTCCCCGCAGCCAGCCACATAGGCGTCTTAAAAGTCATAACAAACCCTGGGAAAACAGCTGCCCAGTTTTAGCTTTTGGCCAATGGTTGCAACGCGTTTGGGGTCATGTGTCATGACGTCCAAAGCTTTTATAAGGACCTGCGACAGATCAGGAGCAGATTTCCCCGTGACGCAACTGCTAAGATAAGATGTACCCAGTCGTCAAATAAAATCATGTAATCGTAGTTTGACTCCGTCTCATTCTCTTCCATCGACGGCCGCTATGGCCCAAGGATTTCCGCCGAACGCTCCAGGCCATCCACGATCGGCCGACGCAACCCATCCAGCCCAGATTCCGCAATGGCGACTTTAAGCCAGAGTCCCGAGTCAGCCAGGAGACCTCAACAGCCATTCCTCTCCCTCGCCTTACCACCGGTTCCATGACACAACTGTCCGGTAGCGCCCTAATGCTACATAGAGCTCTGCCCGTCAACGCCTCGCCTAGTACTCCAGGCCGAGAATGCGCCTCAACAGTCTCGACTTATCAGGACCACGACTACATAGAACTCCCGTAACACCTAATGTTACATAGAAGTCGCACAGGATTGTACCTTCAGCGGGGCCTTTTGTTCAACAAGCTTCGAAAACGTTCGTTCCTACACGCCTGCACCGCGAGAGTCCGACATCGTTTTTTTCCCCCGAAAGCGCTCATTTCAAGATGATTCATTCGGTCTACATCAGGGTTCTTCAATTGTTGCAATCGCGGAGAAGTTGATTTTTTTTTTTGTTGTTGTTCTACAAGGCGCGCCCACATATTTTATTTTTGTTTTGTTTTGTTTGTGCGTGCTCCTCTACTGAGAAAGTGGAAATGCATCTCTAGTTCGCCCAAAATATTTACCTTTTCTTACATATTTCAACGACTGCATGAGTTATTTGATTCAACGAAATTTCGCTCTCTCGTCTGCCAGCTCTGAAGGAATTAACTGAACTCTGACCTCACCCAGTGGAGAGAATTTACTGAAAGCAGCTGATGATCAACCGCGCCTAAAAGTGTTTATGTGTGTGTAGTTAGCGTGTTGAGAGTTAAGTGAATTAAAAAGAAAAAAGAGAGAGAAGAACATTGAATTGTGTAATTCTGTTCTTATGACTAGAGTTTGATTAATGAAATTATATAAACTGATTGCACAAATATTAAATTAGAACTTTTTATTATTTTGAAAATATATTAGTGTTTGTTTTTATTTTTAAAAGAGAAGAAGAAAAAGGACAAAAATAATTAAAAACTTAATTAAGAATCATTTATTTTAAATCTTTATTATTTTTGTGTATTTTAGTTTTGATAATATATTATTTCTTTAAATAGTTCACAATAATTTCATTTGTATTTATGTTTTGTTTTATTTTAATTTGATTTTGGTAGCATAATTTATTGAGTAAGGGTATGTAAAATAGAAATTGTGTTATTTCATGTTCTTGCGATCAGGTAAAAAGGTGAAAGGAATAATGGCTACTAATATTGAAACTCAGACTGACTTCACTGCCTTAGCAAGTGACGGTTCAACAGGGAGCAATACTGTTGACAGTAACTCGCAAACATTCACCAACGTTACCAACAAGAATAATGAAACTCAAACGATGACTAACCATGCAAATGCTACCAGCATTGTTGACTCTTATAATAAAGAGTTTATAGCTTCCTACTGCCCTGAAAGCAATATGAAATTTCATAACTGGTTGAGTTACTTTGAAAAAACGTGTTCGGAATTAAATAAAACGGAACAGTGGAAAGTCCAATATGTTAGTAAATATTTAAGTGGCAGTGCCCTAACCGAATTTGTAAATAATGCCCATAACTTAAATACGTGGTCTGATATTGTTGAAGTTTTAAAAGAAAGATTCATTTCGTGCAGTTCATTTTCATTTGCAGATTTTACGAGTTTAAAACGAATGATTCCGACTTAGTATCGTATTTTCATAAAAAATTAGAGTTAGGCCGAAATTTAAATTTGTCTAGTGATTTGATTATGGAGGGATTGACGAACGGTCTCCCTTATAATATACAAGCATTATTAGTCTTACAACCCCCCAAAACAGCAACGGAATGGTTAGAAATTGCCTCAAAATTAATAAAGATACAAAAGGAACCAGAGAAAACCCAGCCACGCTCTGTTCCCAACTATACTAGACCATATCCTCGAGGTCCTAGGCTCTTTACACCTAGATACCAGAATCCGAGGATGAGTTATTATTCAAATCGTCCAGGAAACCCTTATAACTCGCGAGTGCCAGACAATACTTGGCCTCGATTTGAGCGTTTCCGTCCACCGTACCAGAACATACATTACCAGCAAGATGTTGATTTACCTAGAACACCATGTAGAAATTGTGAGAGACAGGGTATACTTCATGCCTACCATTGGTCGAATACCTGTCCTTTTAGGTTAAACGCAAATGCAACATCAACGAGTCAATCTTTACCCTTGAATACGTTGACCCAAGAGATGAGTGATCACTGCCAGAGAGAACAATTTCAATTAACAACAGAGAGAGTTTCTCCTTTGACAGTTAGACAGACTGACGGTTTAATATTTCTAAATAATATTTGTCATGTAAATATTAAAATTGGTAATATTGTAAAAAATGTTGCATTTTTTGTGGTACCGTCACGACTTCCCTATGCTATCCTTGGATTGCCTGAATGTGCAAAGTTTCAATTAAATATCAACTGTGCTAATTTCAGTGTTTATCAAAATGGACGTGAGTTACAGTTGATTAATGAGCATACAAGTAATCAACTTTTTTCCTTACATATGCAGAATGATTTTGACAATAAGGTTCCTTTAAGTTATGATGATTTTTTGTGTAATAATAATGCTTTATTTGATGATTGTTGTGTAAATAATTGTAAAAATAAATCAGAAAGTTCAAATATTTATGTTGGTAATAGCGATAAAAGTGTTCATGATGCAAGTGTTTATGATAAAAATAGTAAAAACTTGCATAACTTTTATAAAATTGATCTTGTTAATGATATTGAAAATTTAAATGTTGATGAGGAATTAAGGGCTCTTTTACAAAAAAATATACAAATATTTTCTGTTAACAAGTATGATATAGGTAAAATAAGAATGGAGCCCCAAAGAATTGTTTTAACTTCGGATTTGCCTATAAGCTTAAGAGCTTATAGAGCCTCACCAACTGAACAAATAGAAATAAAGAGTCAAGTAAAGGCATTGTTAGAGGCAGGTATAATTAAAGAAAGTCATAGCCCATATTCATCTCCCGTCACTTTAGCTAAAAAGCGCGATGAAGGAAAAACAAGACTTTGTATTGATTTTCGAAAATTAAATTTAATAACAAAAACTGATGCTGAACCGCTACCTCGGATTGATGATATTCTTGATAAATTAAGCCAGGCAATTTTTTTTCTACTTTGGACCTTACATCAGGTTATTGGCATGTTCCTATACATCCTAAGGATACTGAAAAGGTAGCGTTTGCGACCCCTTTTGGGTTATATGAATGGACTAGGCTTCCCTTTGGGTTAAAAAAATGCACCTGCCATCTTTAATAGAACTATTAGGAGAATTCTAGACAAGTAAAAAATTAATTTCGCATGCCACTACTTCGACGATATCATAATTTTTTGAAAAACAAAGGAAGAACATCTTGATCATATAAACCAAATGTTTCAAATTTTCTCTAGAGAAAATATCAAATTGAAGTTAGCTAAGTGTACCTTTTTGCAACAACGAATAAATTTTCTAGGTTATCACATTCATGAAGGAACCATTGCTCCAGATAATATCAACATTGAAAAAATTAAGAACTTGCAACCACCAAGCAATGTAAAAGAACTCCAAAGATTCTTGGGCACAATTAATGTTTATAATAAATTTATTCCAAATTATGCAAAAGTTCCACATCCATTAAATGCATTATTGAAAAAAGGGGTTAAATGGAATTGGACAGAGAAGTGCCAAGAAACTTTTGAGCTTCTTAAAAGTCTACTTATTTCTAAACCGATTTTACAACTCTATGATGTGAACAAAGATTGTCATTTGTTTGTGGATGCCAGTAAAAAACAAATTGGATCAGTTTTAAAACAGGCAGATGAAAGCGGTATTTTACACCCATTAGCTTACCATTCTCGTGTTCTAAAAAAGTATGAAGAAAATTATTCCATAACAGAACTTGAATGTCTTGCCATTGTTGACAGTCTAGATAAATTTTATCACTATCTTCATGGGAAAAAATTCACTATTCACACTGATCATGCAGCTTTAGTTTGGCTAAAATCTGTTAAAAATCTCAGGGGTAGGTTATTTCGAAGGTCTCTAAAATTAAGCATGTTCGATTATGAGATAAAATATCAAAAAGGTACAGCAAACATTGAGGCTGACTTGCTTTCCCGAAATCCTGTTTCAGAATACATCCAACAAGTTTCTCATTTACTAGAACTACAAGAAATAATTAATTCTCAAAATAAAGACAATGTTCAAGGATCTCGCTACATAAAATTAGGTGATGTGATTTATATTAAGAAAAAGGGTCTTTTAAAAATAGTAGTGCCATTTTCATTAAGATCAGAGATACTACGTAAAGCTCATGAAGAATTCGGACACCCCGGAGTAAATAAAACAGTACAATTAATCACACCTCAGTATTATTGGCCCAAGATTGCGGAAGATATTAATAATTATGTAAAACATTGCCACGTTTGTCAAATTAATAAGAAAAAGAGGCAAAAAAAGGATTGCTGCAAGAGGTTCCTCCGACAGACCAACCTTTTGAATGCTTAAGCTTAGACACAGTGGGAGGTTTTAATTATTATAACTCAACAAAAAAATACCTACATTTAATAATTGACCATGCTACGCGTTATGCTTGGGCTTTTCCGTCAAAAAGTGTAACTACAGAGACCTACACCAATTGCTTAAAGCAGATCTTCCAAATTCAAACTCCAAAAAAATTATTAACAGACCGAAATGCAGCTTTCACTTCATCCAAATTTAGAAGATTTTTAGAACGTAACAATGTTAAACAGTTGCTTACCACAACCCACCACCCACAGACAAATGGAAAAGTAGAGAGAAGTAATCAATCTATTGTAACTAGACTCAGGTGTAAAGTTAATAATGCATCAAGTAAGGTCCCTTGGACTACTTTATTAAATGAAGTAATTAATGAATACAATAATACTCTACATTCTGTAACGCAATTTACTCCGGCATACCTATTTTTGGGAATACTACCCTATGAACCACTTGTAAACAAACAAAAATTTCATCCTCCATTGGATGAAGCTAGAAAACTCGCGAAAGAAAGAACAATTAAATACCATAATAAAAATAAAGTTAAATATGATGCGCGATTCATGGAGTCTAAATTTAATGTAGGGGATTTAGTACGGTACAAAGAATTTCAATATCCTAATACGCGAAAATTAGCACCACCATATTCAGGCCCTTATACTATTTTAAAACAAACTTCTAAAGTTAACTATGAAATAGATAAACCAAATTTCCATACAAAACAGAATTCTGAAATTGTACATGCATGTAGATTGCGATATTATAATTCATCTGATAAATTCAAATTATATCACGAAGAATGACAATTTTAAAATCTCAGAATCCTATTTATTTGAAAAAAAAATTTTTTTTTGATGCCTAACATCACTTGACTTCACATTAGGTGATTAAACATTGCGTTTTGTCTATCAATAATAAAATGAGGGAAAAAAAAAAAACTGTGTGTGAATTTTTTTTTGGATCCGAGAATCAAACTCTCGATTTTGACAAATTCTAATTCTTTTATCTTTCGTAATTTCTCTCCTTCTTGAAGCCTTCTGTTCTATCACCCACCTCTAAACTTAGTTTTGGAAGTCATCGCAAGTAGCTGTAAATTTTGCTACTCACTTTTTTTTAAACTTCAGCCACCATTGGTGCTGAGAAACAAAAAAGATGTAGAGAACCCCGACAATGACGAAAGACTTTTTGGGATGGCCACTCCTTAAAGCCCCATTTTTTCCTTTTTTGAAAAAAAAAAATTCCACAGGTATGACGAATGCCCCCCTTCCTTTTTCGCATCTTGTCCTTCACAAGATGTCATTTTTTGGACTGTCATATCCTGTTGGAAGAATAAGTTGGTCCACTACACGGCCACAGCTCCTCCTCCTTATTTGTCAAGTAGGGAGAAAGCTAACCATTTTTTTTTTACACAAACACTTACACACCCCCTACCTGCTTAAGATTAGAGGTTACAAAGCATCTCGAAAGTATGGAGTTACGGTTGCACCATTCAAACAGGTACGTACCTCAAACACACGAGCATGATTACCCAAAAGAAAAGCCCAGAAAAGCGAATTTATTTACAAGAGAAGTGCCATACAATTTGCATTAAGCCATGAAAAACGAAATAAATAATAATACAAATAAGAGAACTTATATGAGAAGGTAAAATTGAAGCCGAAGCCAAATGTTTGAAATGATTTTAAAATAAAGTGAGAAGGTAGAAGTGAAGCCAAAGCCAAACATTTGAAGTTATTTAACATAAATTGTATCCAGTATTTTATAATATAATCTGAATATTTTTACCTTTTATTGCATTTTATGTGATGTTTTTTGGGCCCATGTGTTTATTAAAATGTATAGTATGTAAGCTGTTATGGTATATACAACCAAATGTGTTCTTTTTATTGCGTTATACAAGAAATAATTTTAGTGATATTTTGTGTGTGGTAACTTTGAAAAAACTCTGATATTTTTGGAACTTTAACAACAGCATCTGCACAAATTGACTGTTGTCTTTGAAGTCCATTGTTGTGGAAGAACTTTAAAATCTTTGTGAACATATATTATTATTTTTCAGCTACCTTATTTTTTTTGTACTTACAATAATTAGTCCAGGTAATTTCTAATGTATATTTAATTTTGTTTGAAATTTATTACATCGTGACACATGACCTAAAGTTCTTTTTCTCAAAAAAAAAAAAAAAATATTAAGGCTTTTTCCAAATTTTTCTCGCTCTTCTGAGTGAGTCTGCCCTCCAATGCAGGCATTGGTGGTCAGCCTCTTCTCGGACGGGGGGGATATTCTGTAACATTACAAGTCAAAAGCCTATGAAAATCCCATATTTCTGGAACTACGCAGTTTAATCCAGTTGGAACAAAGAAATCCGAGTTCAAAAACTGCAATTTTACACGGTCCCTTGCAATTCCTTTGTAACTTTGTAGACGGTCCCCGCAGCCAGCCACATAGGCGTCTTAAAAGTCATAACAAACCCTGGGAAAACAGCTGCCCAGTTTTAGCTTTTGGCCAATGGTTGCAACGCGTTTGGGGTCATGTGTCATGACGTCCAAAGCTTTTATAAGGACCTGCGACAGATCAGGAGCAGATTTCCCCGTGACGCAACTGCTAAGATAAGATGTACCCAGTCGTCAAATAAAATCATGTAATCGTAGTTTGACTCCGTCTCATTCTCTTCCATCGACGGCCGCTATGGCCCAAGGATTTCCGCCGAACGCTCCAGGCCATCGACGATCGGCCGACGCAACCCATCCGGCCCGGATTCTGCAATGGCGACTCTAAGCCAGAGTCACGAGTCAGCCAGGAGACCTCAACAGCCATGCCTCTCCCTCGCCTTACCACCGGTTCCATGACACAACTGTCCGGTAGCGCCCTAATGCTACATAGAGCTCTGCCCGTCAACGCCTCGCTTAGTACTCCAGGCCGAGAATGCGCCTCAACAGTCTCGACTTATCAGGACCACGACTACACAGAACTCCCGTAACACCTAATGTTACATATATATATATATAAATAAAGATACTGAAAAGAAAACTAAATAAAAGATTTTTAAATCTAAATTAACGACCGTAGTAAAAAGTATTTGTATGTAAAATTTTCTTGTTATAAACAGGAAATATATCAATCTATCCCGGATTTTCAATCAGCTCATTTGCAGCTGCATATAACTAATACATACAGGTTGATTCAAAATTAGTGTGACCAATTTTAAAATCGTATAATTATTTATGGTAAATTTTAATTTACCACCAGTTCTATTTTAAAAATTAAACGTTTAAATTACCAATCGAACTACTTTTATCAGTGGGAGTAAATTTTGTATCCAAATTAGATCCTCAAACCCGAAACGAAATTTTTAACCTTTTGTAGGATGGTTGCTCAAATTCTGTTATAAATAAAGCATTTAACCCATTTATGCCTAGTGTCCTTTTTTTGGGACGGCATTTTCGCTGTTAGTCGAAAACGTTATTTATTTTTCCTAGCCTTTATTCATGAGTATTGAGCCTCAACTCTACAAAATATTTTAACATGACCAAGTAGGATGTTGATATTTCGATTTTTATGCATATTGATTTTAAAAGAAATCATCCCTTGTTCAAGAAGTTGACATCAGAAATTTATCTATTATTTCTGTTATCAGTAAAAATCGAAGAAAGTTGCAAAAATATCCAGGCACAAATGGGTTAAAATTCAGAAAAGGCATTTTTCTAATGTGTAACTATCTAAACTTTGAAAAGAAATAAAATTTGGCTGTCAATCAAGACCTCCAGGGGGAAAGTGTGGACGAAAGGAAGTCCTTGGTGAAAAAGAAAAAAAAGAAGCTGAAAAGACTTATCGTTGTGGAAAATCCTCTTCCTCAAAGAACTTTAGAAAAGAAACTACAGTTATCGCAGTCGACAATTTGTCGTCAGATAAAGAAAATTGCCTATGAAAATTGAAGAAACTAGTTTGTCATCAAATATCTGCAAACAGTGTAGAAAACGAAGAAAACGTTCTTGGACTCTGTATTTAATGTTACGCAAAGGTAGATACAAAACATGGATTACTTCTGATGAAGCGTTGTTTCTTCTGTAATTCACAACTGGCAAAAGGAGGTTCAATATATTTCATGCGAACAGCGTCGCAAAGATGCAGCTGTTTAGCAGAAGGCTAGTTGGACGTTAGGTACTGTGGTATGGATGGGAATGTCCTCTCAAGGCTTAATAAAACCATTTTTTGGTTAAAATTGATGCTAAATACTATCAGAATAAAGTTCTGGAGCACATGATCAAAGAAAATAAACGTCTTTACCCCCAAGAAATCTTTGTTTTACACGAAGATTCTGCACCAAGTCATACTGGAAGGTCAACTGTCAAATGGCTGAAAGATTTAAAAAAAAAAAAAAAAAAAAAAAAAAAAACAACTTTATTTCTCCTGTAAAATGGTACCATCATCCCTTGACTGTGCTAATTGCGATTATTTTTTTATGGGATACTTGAAAGAAGAATTAAATAGACGTAAGGTAAGAACACTTTAAGGGCTTTAAAAAGCAATCAAAGAGGAAGTTGGAAAAATAGTACCTCCAAAAATGGTCTAAAAAGCTCTTTTGGCTTGAACTAAACGTTTACGTAAAGTGTACTATGCTAAAGGAAACCACATTGAAAATTTCGTTTAAATAACTTAATTCAATAAAATTTTATGATGCTCTGAAATATTGGTCACGTTATTTTAGAATCAGTCTGTATTTTATAATGAAGATCACGCAAACACAAACCTATTATTATTTTTATAATTAACAGCCACAGAACAGCGACGCTAATTGTAAAAAATAAACCTTTAATTATAATGCACAGGCTGTGCTAACTCAGTTTCTTATTGCAATTAATAAGTCAAAATGTTCAGCTGCTGAAAAAAAAAGTCCCACTTGTACTTTTTTCGGCCGTCATTCGTCGTACAGCAAAGTTACAGATACCAATCGTTTACGATTGACATACACTTTAACTTGCTATGCTCAAAAATTGCATAAGGGGCCATCTACATATTAAAACTCGCACCAACTTTTTTTTTGCAATAGCAACTCCTAGATTTCACTTCATATTTCAAAATTTTAGCTCATTTTAACCCCGGACACCAATTTTCAATAAATTTGGACTGAAAATGAGTAAGTTATGAGCACCCAAAATCCCCCTCCCCCTATGTTAAAATATTTTTTCATACTTCAGTTCATATCTCATATAATATTGATAGTAAGAAGCTGATTTTTATTCGTACTATTAGAACTAAACGACCCAAACATAATTTAATGTTATTATGATTTTTAATAAATTATTAATATGAATTACGAATTATTAAATTAATATTAAAAAAAATTATGAATAGCGACCTAACCAAATTTCGATGGAAATAGATGCAGAAAGTAATATTACATGACTGTGCAAAATTTCAAATTTTTACGTTCAGTAGTTTAATTTATATTAAATAAAATATGTTACTTTCATGAGTAAAGGGACCATATATAAATTTATTAAGTGAAAAATTTTTGAAAATTGCATAAAATAAATGTAAATTAGATTTATTTTGTGCAAAAACACAGTAAAAGATACCAGTATTAAAAATATCAAATTTTGAAGCAAACAAATTTGAGGTTTTTACAGTTTGTTGGGGATTCTATAAAGCGTGTATTGTTACGTCCGCTACCATATTCCCCCAAATAAAATATTTCCAGCTATAGTATTAGATGCAGTAGATGTGTGCCTTCTAATACAACGTCCTATTTCTGAAAAACTAACATCTTCAACTTTCCAGGCATGAATGTGACCTTTTTTAATATCGGAAACATTAGGTCTTTGGACTTCCCCATACTTTATCAAACATTCAAAATCGCGTTTTTCTGTCTAAATTTTCATCTAACTATAAATTAAAATACCGCCAAAAGTCTAGAATATAACACATTGCAGACGATAGTATTAAATGAAGAAAGTGAAATAACAAACACAGCGAAAATATTGGGTCGGCAAAAAAGTAATCGCGTTTTTTACATGAAATTCAAACAAATAAATTTTCTATCAGGAAATTATTCTGCCAGTTCGACCACAGCTGAGTAATATTCGTGCTTGTAGTCAGAAGAGCAGAGAGCAGCCTCTAACTCCTGCCAACATTTCACTTGTCTAAGAGAACCATCAAGGGAAATAATCAATAACAATTTCAAAATTACAAAGATTTTCAAAATTGTGAGCAGTCATTTTGCATTTTCTCCTTAAATCATGTGTACGAACCCAGGAAGTTATGAACTCACGGGTCATTTGGACCACAGACTAAATATTCTAATTTCTACCCTTGATATTCTCAGTACAAAAATCTTTAAGAGAGATGGAAACAATATTTTCCTTGAAAATAATATTAATTTCTTTTAACTCTTGCGAGCGAAATTAATGAAAGTCGAAAAGTTCGGAACCTACAAATAGCGTTTTTCAATTTGCAGAAAGTCTCTTAAAAATGCGCAAAAATTAATTCGCAATATCTCCGGAAATTATCATAGAAAATTGGTGAAAATTTATATTTAGGGTAATTTGAACGTTTTCTTTCGTTTAATAAAGTCAAAATATGGGGTTGCCATTGAGAAAATCGAAGTTGATGCAGAATTAAATATGAAGACGCCCCCTTATGCAAATTAACTTAATAGTAAATTAAAGTATGCGTTATTTGCAAACGAATGGTATATATAACTTTGCTCTACGACGAACGACGGCGAAATAAAGAGCAAGTGGGACTTTTTTTTTTCGCAGCTGCACAGTTTTATGCAGTAACACATAATTAACCTCGAAAATCTTATGACTAGATTTTTTTATTTATCTTTTTATTTTTCAAAATGCTTATTTTTAATATAATGTTGCTCACAAATTTAAGATATTCTAAATAATGCAGACACAATATTAAAATAAGAAAGATATAGCTTGAAGAAAATCATCCAAAACTCTGTTTTCTGGAATAAAGTTGATCACTAGATTAAAATACCCTACACAATTCAAATAATATATTAAAATAACAAAGATATGACTAAAGGAGAATCTTCCAAAACTTTGCCTTTCTGTATAAGGTTAGTGACAGGATTAGAATATTATACGTATACAATGCAGACACAATATTGAAATAACCCAAACATCACTTGAAAAAAAATTCCGAAACTCTACTCTTTGGAATAAGGTTAATCACAAGATTAAAATTTTCTGCACATTGCTAACAAAATACGTATTAAAATAACACAGACGTCACTAGAAGAAAATCTTCGAAAATTCTGGTTTTTGGAATTAAGTTGGTTCAAAATATATAGATTTTTTTCTACTTAAGCAGTCTTAAAAAATATAATTAATTGCAAATTTTCGACTTGAATAAGTGTTGAGTTTTAATTAAATCTCTTCAAAGTACATCTTACATAATATTGGGAAGATTAAATGGTAAAAATACACCGGTTTTGATTTCTTTTTAAAAAAGGAAAAAAAGAGCAGACGCACAAAACTTTCCAGAACGGATAAGTTCTTAAAATTATTGAGGGGGAAGGGTTTGCACTCATCGCTAGTTGGTGAGCCCTAAGTCAGGGGGGTGGGCACTAGAGATGAGATGGATTCAGCCCGAACCCAAACCAGGCTCGAGCTTGTGAGAAATTTCTCTTTTTTTGAACGCATTCCTTTTAAACAGATTTTAAAAAGTGATTCATGGGGGAAATAAAAAAATTAATATTATTTGATAAACTTTAATATAACGAATTATGTAGTGCATTAATAGTTCGCTGTTATATTTGTCTTTAATTTGCACAAACGGCAAAATTTATGATATTCTACCAATGAAGTCATTGACATTTATATACCTATTAGCTGAAATTTCGGGCTCGGGCTTTGGCACCCTACATAAGTAAAAAGTTTTAACGCACAATTTAAAAAACAAAAATGAAAATAGGTCTGTTTCAGTGGCGGATTTCCCAAAAGGCGCATGAGGCGCGCGCCTCGGGCCTCATATTTCTAAGGGGCCTCCAAATTCGGTTTTCAGAAAGAAAAAACTATATGTAAATATCTGTTCAAGAGACATAAACTTTGTTCATAGTTTCAGGATTGCTTCTAGAGTAGAAAGCGCCTTTGAACAATCTTTTCTTTGGTGACTCCCTTTCCTCTTCACAGCATTGGACCATAATCTAAACTAATACTTATTTTAATGCTTTTAGTTTATAAGTAATTGATCTTTAATTCCGTATTTCACTGTAAAAATATCCAGAAACGTTCCTTGGAAATAAGGATAAGTTAGACTTACAAATACTATACAGAAAGTATACATTTCCCTTTGAAAACTTTACTGTTTCGTTCAACCCGTCACTTAACCGAATAGTGGTCTCCCGACCTTAAAAAACAGGCAGTTCACTTAAAAATGAATAGAATTGTAAAAAAAAAAAAATTCCAGTAGTGTTCCTTGAAAATTATAGGCAGCTGAGGTGCCCTAAATTCCAAGGAAAGTTGCACGAAGCAATTCAGTGGATCTTTCCTGAGCTGTTCAATAAAGTTCCTGGTATTTTCATGCAACATTCCTTGGAATTTTAGGGCCCTCAACTGTCCATTATTTCCAAGAAAAATTCCTAGATTTTTTGCATTGTTTTAATTTGCTCACCATATTTTATCTCAAAAAATACAGGTGCAGAGCGTCCCTATGCCTTTTTCCTATCCGGAAATAATTAGTTGCGTTGTGTTGGGGGATTACAGCCAATTATCTACAAGTGGGATCTATGCCGATGGGTGTGGGTGCTCCCCTTGGGGGTCTTTCTAAGGGATTCTAACCCCTATTTACGCTAAGTTTTGGAGGAAACCACGGAAAATTCCTAACGGTTAGGTTGGCGGATGCGACCTGGTTTTGAACCAGGCACATTCCGTCTCCCAGTTCAGAGTGCTATGCGCTCAGCCACTGGTTGGGCCGCACTGAATCAGATTGCGGCTCAGTAGCTGGTATTGCAGTAGGACATTCAAATACACTTGCTTTATAGATTGCCACCTCCCCCCCAAATCAAAAAGTGTACAGTCTGATAAGAATATTTATCATTTTAAAAGGGAAAAGCCTGAACCGCTTTATTCTACAGCTTGAGATTGAAAAATTTGTCAAAAATTAAATATTTTATATTTTTCAGCCGTTCTGCATTTAAATGATTTAGAAAAGGACACTCTGTATTCAGTGAAATTTTCAAATATACCTAGAATATATAATTGTTGTTGGTTGTCACGATGTAAAAGAAATTGGAAACAATAATTTATCTTCTTCAAAATCACTAAAAATGGTGAAAATGAAAAATCACTAAAAATTAAAAATAAGGATAAGTTAGTGATAACCGATAGTTACCGATAACTACCAAAACTACCGATAACCGATAGTTTTGATAAGGACCGAAGTTAGGGATAACCGATTTTATCTTTTTTTGGAATCGAAACTTTCCGAGTATGCAATGATAAAAAATTGCCGACCAATAATTAAAAAGATATGAGCTGATACATGTGCGATAACACTTTTTTGGGGGGGATTGGGAGAAGATATTTGATAGTTCAAAAAAAAGTATTGAAAAATTAAAGAAGGCAATACTTAGCGTCACCGAAATTTCACATGCCTGCAAAGTTTCAGCTCGATCGGATAATAGTGGGTTAAAATTCATAGACAAATTTTGAACTGGAATGTCATACACAGTTAATTAAAAACTTAAAAAACAAATGATGATTAATTTAATTTTTTGTTTTCAACTAAAAAATATCTATGATAACTATATTATAAATACGGCATGTATTTTATAGTCGCAGATGAAAATGCTAAACATTAATAATAAACCTAGGACCGAAGCTTAGAGCATACCCATTTACCCATTATAAAGTGGAATTTATTTTTAAGTCAATAATATTTTTTGTACTTTAACTACTTAAAGTATTGTTTTTTTTTTAAATTTCTCTTGTAGTTTTTTCATTCTATTTAAAATATAGAATAATGTGTGTATATTATTCATACCTAATTACTCTATTAATAGTCCTAAACTTATTGACAGCTTTTGAATAAACACAAAAATTAGACTAAACAGAAAGTTTACTTTTACTATTAAACTGCTTAGTTTTGCAGTTCCAAACGGGAAATTTATGAATATATTTAAATATTTATAAATATATGTTCTTGAAGGAATCATTTTATCCAAGTAAAGAATTCTTCTGAACTTTGTGATGTCAAAATCATGTTTCTGATCAAGTTCCCCTTGTTCTGACCTTCAAAAGTACCTGTTAAGTAATCAAAATTTTCATGACTAAAACAAGACATATGCCAGTGGTCCACAAAAAGTAATTCCACGTAATTAAGTAACAGTGAAAAATAATCAATATAAAACTGCAGTTGCTGGGTTATACTTAGAGGCATGCTGATGTTTATTTAGTGTTAATCAGGAAAAGTGAAATGCAGTACAAAAATTATTGAGATAAAAAATGTTTTTTAAGATGAACAAATCTATAAACATAAAAATTATTTAAAAAATTTGATACTCCTTTTGTAGCAGGCCCTGACTATCGGACGGACACTTGGTGCACGTGCCCTGGGCACACATGGAGAAATAAGCCAAAAAATTGAGTTTAACACAATATACAGGGGCACAAAAATTGAGCCAGCTAAAGGACACAAAATCTGAAAAGTGCCCTGGGCACAAAAGTGTTATAGTGAAAGTCAGGCCCTGGTTTGTAGACATAAACTAGATAGAAAAGGAATTAAAACATTTTAAAATAATTAGTAATAATGTAAAGGAGTTAATGATTTTTTTTTTTTTTTTTTTTTTTTTTTTTTTTTTTTTTTTTAGGAGGGGGGCCTCAAAATTGAGTTGCGCCCCGGGCCTCTCAAGAGCAAAATCCGCCACTTAGAAGAAAAATATAGTTAATAGAAAGTCACATTTTAATGAGCAACTTAATGCCTTATTTTAGAATCAGAAAATAAAGGTATTAAGCTCCCATTTTTCAGATTAATTTCAAAGCAAAACTGCTGTTCTTATTGGTTGCGGTTTTAAATGACAAAGGAAAGCACTTAAGAATATTTAAATTTTTTTAAAACTGTGAATAGTAAAAATATTAAGAAGAAATCATTACTGAGAGTAATTTTTATTTAAAAAATACAGACTTAGTGGACTGTTGATAGACCTTATTTAGTCGTGAGCCGGATATCCGGTGTTTGTGATTTGGATATCGATGATATTTCGGATATTGATAAATCAGCCGGATATCAAGTGCATCCCTAGATATTTCAAATATTCATTTATTCTTTACCAGAGCATAGAAAATAGTATTTATAAAGTTTTATAAAACTTTAGAACAGAAAAACAAATTACAGATTTACCCTCTTGTCAGTTGAAAGGGCGGGTATAAAGGAAACATTTCTTAAATTACATATTAATGAAAATATAATACAAATTTTTCATCATACTTAAGAAGATATTATGTCATGTATTATGTCATCATTTATATTATCATTTAAAAACACACAATGAAATATTGAGTATTTACTTCACTTTCTTTTCCTGATGTTCTTTTTCTGAAGTTTTCTGCAAATATCTGTTCATCTATGGCTTTTTCCGATTCCTGTAGATTTGAGTCTTCATTGTTAGCAGGCAATCCATGAATAATTTTTGGAATTTTATTAAAACTTCCTCCTATACTTCTACTCAACGGGCACTTTCTTGAGGCAATAATCTCTATTCGAACCCACCAACTGGACAGAGCAACACACTAGTCAAAAACACGAGCGTCTGGAGCTTGGGAATGAACGGGAAAGGGCCATCTTGTGCCCCTCCTTGAAATTTTATCGTTAGTAGGAAGTAATATTTTTGTGTGCACCATAGTTTAAAAATACCACAGGTGGCCATGAAAGCTGATAGCACTTGGGGATACATACTTCACAGGGTCACAGGGTACAACGGTAACGAGCTGAGGTTATAGGGAGGGGGAAATTTTTAATATACCGGGAGTAGGATATTGCCCAGATGTATATTTTTCTGATGTGTAGGCGTGTAGAAAGTCACCTCGGGTTAGTGATTAAAGGCACTTTTTAACCTTTTTATTGACTTGTTTTTTTCTTCGTTCTCAATGTGAAAGGATCTAGAAAACATTTATCAGAAAGGTTAGACAAATATCACACAACAAGGATTCTGAGACGATCCATTTTTACAAATTGCAATATATATATAACAACTGAAAAAATTTCGGTGGGCCCCTCCCTGGCTACGCCAGTGATGATACATTCTAAGAAAATAGATGCATATAATATGAAGGAAAAACAAAGTAGTGCTTACTCTCATGAATCACGATTGCTTATTTTAGATCACAAGTGGATATTTAACATACTTTAAAATAACTAAATAGACAAATGAGAAAGACATTTTTATAATGAATATTTCATGAACGTAGTCGTACTTCCTACGTTATTTTAAACAATTTAACATTAATCTTTAACAAATGATGTATTAAAGCGCATTTCAGTGTTTTCGGGATATCCTGTATATTGGAGAAAATTGATAAAATACGCTCTATAGCGCGATCCCTGAATTAATTAATCTTTAATAAAGACATTTAATGTAGTGTATGCTATTCTTTTGTCGCCTTCTCAATCGAACTTTGGAATTGAGCAAGCATAATGACTGCTTGTACAAAATATTAACTACATTTGAAGTTCCTATATAAACGGGCAAAAATCAATAATTTAAAATTACTGTATTTCTGCACTGTACCAGATGTAAGTCTGAATCACATAATCAAGGCATATATAACTGGTAAATAACATTTTCAGCTGGCAAAATTAAATTGTCTAACTAGTATCAAACGTCATGCTTATTTACAAGAATAAACTACTCAAGTAATACGATTTCTGATTAAAATAATTTATTTATAAATAACACATGAGTAATTATTCACTAAACATGATTTACATACATATTTTTAGAATTTCTAAATAAATTATAAAAGTGTTCACTTACCTTTACATTCAGAGCAAAATGTTCGAATTTTATGATAAATTTTCATGAAAGAAAACGGTGCAAGATTCACAAAACGATTACCTACATCTAAAGTTCTTTAGTACGACAAAACTATAAAAACATTGTTTTAAAATAATATCATATTTATAATACTTAGAATAATAAAATAGAACACCGCGAATGGGAAAACAGGCCTGAATGATTAACTCAGTTTTAGCGGTGGCAACTCATGAGCAGGCCCGTTGCTTAGCGACGGCCCCGGTTAACATTGTTGTACCTACACCAGCTGATTCAGAGGTCTTCTTCTTCTCACGAGACGCTGGGCAGGGTCTCCTCTTCTTCTCCAGATAAAAATACCCCCAAGCGGAATCACCAAAAACCCACCTGAGCTGGCCGCTGCAAAAACCTGGCAATGCGGCTTCTATCACATGGTTGTATTTACATTTAACAGGGAAAAAGCAGAAATGTTTGGGAAATGAGAATTCGAAAGTTTCTTTAAAACGGTTTTGGTGTCCAGTGAGTTTTCTTACTTATTTCGTGTACTTCTTGTACATAATTTTTATCCAATTCTAATGGAATAGTGTTGTAAACAAAGGTTTACTGTGTTTAACTGTGGTTTAAGTGTTCTTTTTTTTTTTTTTTTTTTTTTTTTTTGGTTGAATTCAAGTCAGTTCCTTCGTAGGAGATAAGGTACCAACGAAAAGAAATGCCTGTAGTCGGTGTTTTATTAAGGGATTTATTGATTATTTGTTTTACTTTGAATGTAAAATTTTGACTTCATTGACGAGACATGGTAAACTTTTCCTTCTTGGAAAGAATACTGTTAGTCTTTAGAAAACCGGGCATTAATTCTACTGAAATTTTTAAAAGTTGCCCAAGAGATTTTTGTACGAGTTAAGAGAACTTTAGCATGCACCATGTAGACTAGAGGGCTCCATCTCTCATTTTTGCTATAGAATATTACATTTTTCGGGAATAATACCGGAAGCGGGGGCAGGTTTAGTTGGCGACGTTTTTTTGCCGCCAACGTCTTACCGTGGCGACTTTTTCTCGCCAAACATAACATAAACATACAATTTTAAAAGAAAAAATAAACCCAAAACTACAATGCCCTTGTCTAAACACCTTATTAAAATATTTGTGGACATCAGTGGCGGCCCGTGGTCAAAAATGTTAGTGCAGCCGGAAACATATGACCCCCCTTCCTCCGGACAGGAATGGAAAAGCTTTGTTACTGAATTCGAAAGCTGGCGGATTAAGCCCTCACCCAGGATAAAACAAAAAAAAGAAAGAAATTACATAAAAAATGTAAGAGATCCTATTTTACTTCCATAAAATGGACATAAGTTTCAACCAGCCATTCCTATCCTCAAAATTGCATTAATCCGTGTCTGATTCAAAGTTCCCCGAGAATTTTCTTTTGTAATGATAACTTGAGAAGAAAAGAAAAAAAAAAGAAAACTTACATATTTTTTATAAGTCAAATCATGGCTCACTGGGATAAATACAGGCTGTCTGAAAAGTTCCGTTTTTGCGTACAAGTAAATTTTCGCTTCTTCGCCGATTTGTCACTTTTACCCAACTGTATCACTGTTGCCAACTCTGCCGGAGAAAAAGATCTTGGTAAACTGGCAATACCGAAGTATTTTGTAAATCGGAAATGAATGTCCAAATTTCTTAAAGAGCTTTAGCAGATAAGCATATTTCAGCAGCATAAGCATGTAAATGCTGAAAATTTTTTATTTTTTTTCTCAGCTTCAAAATATTGTTAGCCAATTGTGGATACTTTTAACTGTGATTTTAGGCACATTTTCTCCGGCAGAGTTGGCAACTTTGATACAGTTGGGTAAAAGCGACAAATCGGTGAAGAAGCAAAAACTTACTCGTATGCAAAATCCCATAGGAGAAACTGGTTTTTGGACAGCCTGTATATATCCCAGTGAGCCATGGTCAAATCAATCTTCCTTTCTTTTAAACTTGCGAATCAGTCAGTGATGTCCTCATAAAAAAGCATTGTTTTAATTCAGATATGATTAATTTTAAAAGCTCTTTAAAATTCCACATGTTTAAAGAATTTTCTCGCTCGCCATGTCCTCTTAATGCCTGTTCTTGCTTACTTAAAAACAATACTGCTTTGATGGATAATTGCATGAAGCATCTATTCAGGTTTACCTTCTTGATAAATTTAGCAATATAAAGTTGAGAGTTTTCTTTTAATGCGTCAGCAATTTAGCTCCCACTTCTTATCAACTCCTTAAATTTTAAAGAATTTTTTAAATGCTCGATTGAGCTTTCATGTGTTTTACATGCTCGTGTGATGGTGGTTAATGCATCCTATCCAGTACTTTTCCAAACAATCTTTTTTTTATCTCAACGATTAAACACTGCCAACAAAACATTTTTTTGCAAATAAAAAATGCCACATAGCCACGAGAATAGTGATGGGGGTAACGACTATGCGACATAACGACTGGGCATAACGACTTCCCTTCATATCATGATGAAGGGAAGATACGACCATGCTGAGACGAACCTGCCTTTTTCTTATGAATGAACAATTTTGGTGTAGGTCTATTTTCTTTTAGTGGTTGTCGTTTATCATCTTCTTTCCATGTGTTAAACGGAGCTTCAAGCAAGACTCAAACTGGATAATAACGGGGCTCCACGTTTCAAAACGGTTAAATCATAGATTCCAATAACACATGAACACAGTAACAAATAAGCTAAAAACTTTCAACCTTCCCAGAGAAAAAAAAAAACAAAAAACTATTGTTCCCATTAGAATGGGCTAGAACAGCGGTTCTCAACCTTTCAACGTCGTGCCCCCCCCCCCAACAAAGGCTAACTTACAGTGCCCCCCCCCCCTCACATTTTTCAGCATACATTGGGTTAATCTTTAATAATGAACATTTTAAGCGAAAATGGATATATTTTGGAGTAAAAATGAGAATAAATAAGATGATTTTTTAAAAACATGCATCACTACTTGCTCTATAGTTTTTCTCGCCCCCCCCCCTCTGCAAAAGTTCTGCGGGGCGCACGCCCCCCTCAGGTTGAGAAACGCTGGGCTAGAACATATATTCTGGGTCTTTATTCTCTCCCTCGCGTCTCGTCCGAGCCAATCAGTTTGTTGAATTCACTAGTGCAACAAAAGTCAGAAAACCTTTTTTCAGCTGAGTCTTAGCTAAAACACCCTATGCTATCCTAAGCCAGAGAAAGTGCTTACATAGTCGTTACCATGGCAATGGTGCTGCCAATTCCTTAATCAGCGCTGAGGGCTGTACCAACGACTTTCGCAGTTGAATTGCTAGAAGATTAAAGGTTTTTTTTTCTGAATGAGCGATCCGGCCGTTACTACAATGTTTTTTGAGATTTTTTAAAAATTTACCATAGGAATTCCATAATTCTAATCTGAATTTAAGAAAATTTATAGAATAAATTATTTTAAATATAGAATAAGTATGTGCTGATAATTTCAAGTGCAGCCCGGCAGTACTTGCTGTATCCCACGAGCTGCCACTGGTGGACATATTTAAATGCAATTACAAACAAAATGCACATAAACAAATCACTAGCTCTGGGCTGCGGGTACGTTAAAAAATAAATTAAATAAAACCTTCAAAAGAGGCAAAATACTAAAATATGTTTCTGCAGAAAAACATACAACAAAATTTCCTGTAAAATTTTAAAATCAGTTTAAAATTCGGACAGTTCCACAATAAGGTCAACCAGGTGATCGAAATTTCAAAATACAGATTTTTAAGCAAACTGGTTGTCATTTTAAAGATTAAGATTTACAGATTTTGAAATTCTTAATTAAAATTTGATATATTTAGTTTTAGGTGAGCTAGCTATAAGATGGATAACCTAGGTCATCATCATTATCATTTTGAATCAATTTTTCATGATTCTGAAAAGAAACTCAGTTTTTTATTAATTATTTACTAATATCATGAAGTAAGATGAATAAACATTTAAATGTAGAATGTACCAACAGGAAATTTTGTAGCAATGATTGTGAACAATATATTTTTTGATTTTTACAAGAATTTTCTTGAGGCACTTTAGGTATTTTACGTCCGACACCAAAAATGTATAATTAATTATGCTCAGTCAATAAAATTAAAGGTAGAGAATTACATTCTTGTATACTAAGCAAAATTCTAAATCTCAATGATATAGCCTATTTCACTTTTGCCCATATTAAATAATTTTCATTAAAAAATAGGTGTCGGACATAAATTTTTTTTTTTTACATCCGACAGTGTTTACGTCCGACACCGTTAGTTTTTATTCTTTGCATTTACTTTCAACAATTGTTCCAATAATTCTTTTACTTACAAATTAGTATGAAACACACATAAGACAAACTAAATATGTTTTTCAGGTGCATTTAGCATAAAATATTTTACTTATACTGAAAGAAACAAATTTACAAGATTTGATTTACAGTAGGAAGTCTGAAATCCGGACGTCCAATAACCGGAAAGATCCATAATCCGGACATTTTTTGTGTTTAAAATTTTTTTTTTTATCCCCCCTCCCCTCTCTCTCTCAAAAAAAAAAAAAAAAACTTTTTTTTTAGGTACGATTTCCTATCATACTGTCTTTTGCATAAGCTAACCTAGCGGTGAAAAAGTGCCGGGCATTTCAATTCTTCCCCCCCCTCCTTTTCCAAAAATCTCCTCGAACAACGCGTGTCGGCTGCGCCCGCCCCACAGACTGGAGAATGAGCTAATACAGCTCTGCTCTTCTGTCCTCCCTACCTCACCCTCTGTCTGAGAACATGTTTGGATAGAATGGAATGATGGACCTGGACAACTGGTTTTCTAAAGAAAGAACGTGCGAAATTCCGAAAGGCTCTTTAGGAGGCGCTCGAACCGAACATAGTTATAAGCTAAGCTGTGTTGTGCGAGTTTTAAAGATTGCTCTTCTCACTTTTCATTTGTTTGCTTGTGTTAACTGTTTTTAGATATGGCAAAAAGAATTTTTGACTCCGAGATGCCTTCCGGATCGGCGAAGAGAAAACATGTCTCTTTGTCCATTAAGCAAAAAGTAGAACTTCTACAAAAAATGGACAAAGGCACATCAGTAATGAAGCTGTTCGAGGAGTATGGTGTAGGAAAGTCAACTATTTATGACTTGAAAAAACAGAAAAAGGAATTGTTGAACTTCTTTGCTGATTCAGACTCGCCCATCGCAATGAATGACAGAAAAGTCATTCGTTATACAAAAAGTGACGATCACGATAAAGTCATGATTGAATGGATGAGACAGCGCCATAGCGAGGGAGTACCGCTTACAGGACCTATGCTGATGGCTCAAGCCAAACAATTTCATGTGGATATGAATTTAAAAACTAATAGTACATATTCTACAGGATGGCTAAAGAAATTTAAAATTTGACACGGAATACGGCAGCTGCAGATTTCCGACGAAAGAGCTTCAGCTGACACAGAAGCAGCAGAATTATTCATCGAACAATTTGCAGAAATTGTGGCCGATGAAAAATTGTCCCCGGAGCAAATTTACAATGCCGACGAACCGGGGCTATTTTGGCGTTACGTACCATGAAAAACACTAGCCACATCAGATGAAAAAGCCCCAACCGGCATAAAAGATTCCAAGGAGAGGTTGACAATTATGGCATGTGCGAACGCTGCAGGAACACACAAATGCAAACTCCTAGTAATAGGAAAAAATAAACAACCCTGGGCTTTTAAAGGAGTTAAGGTTTTCCCTGTCATCTATCACTCAAATAAGCGGGCATGGATGACGCAGGATTTAATGAAAGAATGGGTTGAAAACCATTTCATACCTGAAGCTCGACGTCATTTGAAATCGATCGGATTTCAAGATAATGCCAAAATTATTTTAATTTTGGATAACTGTACAGCACACAGCATTTCCCTTGGATCGGTGTTTGAGATGGAAAATGTTTCTATTTTATTCTTACCGCCGAACTGTACATCTCTCATACAACCAATGGACATTGGGATTTTGCAAGCATTTAAGTGTCGATATAAAAACCATTTTCTTAAAGCAATGCTAAACTTTTTGAATGGTGGTGAAACCATTCAAGATTTTGTTAAAGAATACAACATCAAAACAGCTGTGTGGAACATCGCTACATCTTGGGATGAAATATCTGCTGACATTCTAAAAAATGCTTGGCACAATTTGGCCGGCAACCATATTTTTTGACGACGAGGATGTTCCCATGGAGGCCAATTTTAAGGGATTTCAACAGTCCAAAGAAAAAGAAGAGTTTCATGAATTAATGAAATATATTTCGGAATTTGGTGATGGTACTAGGTTGAATGAAAATGATGTAACCAAAGTATTACATTGTGACGATGATGTGCCTATTGTCAATCAACAGATGGTGAAATATGCAATATGGTTTTGAATCAAACTGTCTCCGACAGTGAGGAAAGTGAAGCAGATGATGTTGTGGAAGATAAAATTCCGCTAAGCGATTTAGTTGGAAATCTGGATTCGGTGATAAAAGGGCTTGAACAGAGGAAATAGGAAATTATGTCCCTTTATAAAATTAAAGAGAAAATTTTATCACAAAAGCCTAAATTAAAGCAACTTACATTGAAAGAAATGTTTACTAAATCCAAATAAAATATTGATAAGGCGAATTGAAAATTTACATTACAGCTGACTCTTTGTTTGATTTTATTTAATAATTACAGTAAAAGCCTGATTATCCGGCATTTATAAAAGCGTTAAGCTTTAGACATCGCGATTACTTTTAACCCTTTCCGGACGGCTGCCGAATTTCGAAGAAGTAACCGCGGGTATCAAAAGAGGCACAGCGTCAATTATCCTGGATAGCAGCAGATTTTTAATGTTAAACTTACTTGAAAGTTCTTAAAATCGCATTACGCTCCATATTATATTATTTTCTGCATGATGACACCATGTATGTGCGTTTTTGGTGAATTTTGTGTGGCCTCCTATACGCGGCCTGGCAAAACTCTGCCCGTCCGGAAAGGGTTAATTTATTGTAATATTCTCCCCAAATATTTTATCTTTTATGAAACACAATTAAGTCTTTAATATAAACATTTATCAGCATTCTAAAACATTTTCAGGTGGATTTCTCCCCCCCCCCCCCCACCACTCCTTTCCAATGCCGTTGTTGGGGAATTTTCTCTCTCTCTCTTTTTTTTTTGGGTTGTTGTTTAATAAGCTCAGTTACTTGGAAAATTTGCGTATTGAGCATTCTGTGCTTTCCACATAACTGAACTTTTATGTATTTTAACTTTAAAGCTTAACACCTGTCAATTTATATTTATGATCTATAATCTGGAAAAATCCAACATTCGGAATCGCCGAAGTCCTGAGGATTCCGGATTTCGGACTTTCTACTGTACTATATAGATGTATTTAAAAATTGTTTGCACAATAATCTGGAACACAGTTGCAGTTAACTGCAATTTTACTGGGAATAGTTTTTTGAAGGAATAGTAAGTTTTGGGAATAGTTTTTTGAAGAAATCTAAACTCTTGTTCCTAAGAACAACTAAATTCTACGCATTTAGAACATCTCAGTTCAGTCCGTCTTATGTTTAGCAGAGTGTGGTGAGCTAATGTATCTGGAGCAACAATAATCAAGCACAATAATCTGGACCACAGTTGCAATTAACTGCAATTTTACCGGGAATAGTTTTTAAAGACATCTAAACTCTTGTTCCTAAGAAAAACTAAATTCTACACATTTAGAACATCTCAATTCAGTCCTTATGTTTAGCAGAGTGTGATGAGCTAATGTATCTGCAGCAAAACCTTGATTTCTTCTTCTAGAAATGGCTCTTACAAATAAAGAAAAGATGGCAAGTCATCGTGCAAAGATTGTAGCTGATCGTCAAAAAGAGAGGAAAATCTTGAAGCTGAAAAAAGGAAGCAGATTCAAAGAAAAAATTTAAAGCAGTTAATGAGTGCTCAAGAAATCAAAAGATTTAATCAAAAGAAAGTGCCCGTGTTAGCTATATATAAAAGGAAAAAAGATGAAAAATCTAAATTTTCTGTGCAAGATAAAGCAAACCAAACATATAATTCACCTAAAAAAGCATACAAGTGTAAACAGTCATTTGGTAAAGCAGTTACTAAAGCATCTAATAACCTTCCTTCATCACCTCGTAAAAGAATGGCCGTTGTCAAAGCCAGGCACGTAGCCAGGAAAATTTTTCGGGGGGGGGGGGGGGATATGAACTTATATGTGCATAAATAGACGGAATTTCATCACTAATCCAAAAATTTCGGGGGGGGGGGGGGATATATCCCGATATCCCCCCCGGCTATGCCCCTGGTCAAAGCATTAGCCCAAGAATGTAGCCTTGAATTATCACTAAACATTGTCAAAAAGAAAGAATCCAAATTAAGTCTTGATGAAAGAAGTGAAAATGCTGTTGAAGAATTCTACATGAGTGATGAGATTTCTTGGCAGGCACCTGGCTAAAAAGATAGAATGATTGTACGGGAAGTTTCTGCTGAAGGTAAAACTCTGAAAGAAACAGTCCAACTGCATTACATGTTGATGTCATTGAAGGAAGCCTATGCACAATTCAAAGAAAATCACCCTCAAATAAAAATTGGCAAGTCAAAGTTTACAGAATTACGGCCCAAGTACATTCAACTGTTTGATAAAATTGCTCACAATGTTTGTGTTTGTTCTTATCATGAGAACATAAGACCTTTACTATTAGCATTAAAAACCACAATCAACCTACCTACAGAATTTTCTGATTTCATAAGTCAAATTGTGTGCGATCCAACATCACAGATTTGTATGTCTTTACAATGTAACAAATGTAATAAGAAAATGACTTGCTTCAAACCCAATACTGCTGTAGAAAATGAGCCAGTAAAGTATAGTATAAATTAAAAGCCCCTCCGCCCCCATCTTTAATCCGCCCTTGAAAGAATCATTGATCCTCCTATTCCAACAGGAAATAGAGGACAGTTTAAGTTCAAAGAAGCATTTTAATTATAAAAACAATGATTTCTGTAATAATCTGAATACTTGTAATTGAAGTCATTAGCATGATTTATGTCCGACACCGTAGTATAAATAATTAAAAAAAAAAATTTTAAAAACTATATTATTTAAAAACAATCAAGTATGCATTATTCATATGTATACTGTTGAATTCATTTGGATTTAAAATTGGAATGGGTAAAATTATACAAGTCGGTGCGCATCCCATTTAAACACGGCGACAGTTGCTGGAGCTTGGCAGTTGCCAAGCTCCAGCGACTGTCGCCAACCATTTTGCACGATCAGCAAAGTCAAAGTATTTTAACACATTAAAATTGCACATATATTCCACTAACAAAAACATTAAAACAAACTACACCGTCCATATTTAAGCTGAAAAACATCAGCAAATTCAGTAACAGGCAATTTAAAATGAGCAAACAGTCAACCGATTTTAACTAAAAAAAATACAGTGGATTAAGCTACCTAGTTTTACAGCTAATGTAAACTGGGCAAACACTGGCCCTTTCAACTGAAAAAGCATCGGTGGATTAAACAGCCTAGTTGTACACCTCATATAAAGTCAGTATGATTAGAATAGAACATAAATAGCACTTACGACAGCATAAAAACATCAAATATCAATTTAAAAATCACATTAAAAAACCTTAAACATTGTAAAGATTCGTTAAAAACAAAAGCACTTACCTTTATTTTTTTTTTATTAACTGCTCAGAAATGTCCCTAACACCCACTGGCTTATAACGTAACACCAGCATGCTTTCTTTTATTTAGCTTTATATTCACACCATATTTCTATCAAACACACACAAATTCTTTTCATACATAAATATAACATATTTCATCCCCTTCCATCAATAACATGAAACAATATCAAATATCAACCCAAACTGACGATAGACTTATTCTTTATGGTTGCCAGTCACAACTACCACCGGCAGGTAACTATTGGGGATAATTATTAAAGTCAAATAGTGACTGTGATGTCACAAATAATAATCTTTCCCATTGTTAACCTTTTTATAGTATGGCAACATGCTGTTCCGTTGTCCCTAGTTACCCCTTTTTGTGTTTTACTTATTCCAATGTTTTTTCGTCGATGTTATATGTTGTGCTATGTTATGTTTCGTTAATAAATGTTCTAAATGTGTGAAAGCCATATAATTAATTCCTCTACCACTCGCACTCTGCCCCAATAGGTTATGGTGGCCCAGAAATAGTGTAGAGGATTGTGATAAAGGTATGAAATATAAAATTTTATTCGTATTCTAAGTTTAATTTTTCGTATTCGAACTGATTCTTCAAAAAGATTTAAAGTGCTTTCATTATGGCAGAAAATGAAGCGATTAAAGCTTTACAGCTTCAAATTGAACAATTACAAACGCAACTAAATGTTAAAAAAACTCCCGTGTCCACATCAAGTGGGGGTTTACCTGAATCAAAGCATTTAGATGGCAGAAACTACGCCGATTGGAAATTTCTTATGAAAAATTTTCTCGTAGATGCCGGTTTGTGGGATTGTATTGAAGGCAATAATATTGATCCAGAATTAGATAAAAGAGCACTAGCTAAGATAAATTTATCGATTAAGCCCATTGCGTCAGCTGAAACCAAAAAGGCTATAACTGCTAAAGTAGCTTGGATGTCTCTTCAAAGAACATATGAGGATAACGGTGTAGTTCGAAGAATCGGTTTATATGGCTCTCTATTTAGAACAAAATATGAAGAATTTTCTTCTATGACCGCATATATAGATCATATTACTTCTATCGCAGAGCAATTGGAAAACATTGGAAAGCCGCTTGAAAATGAGACTGTTGGTGGTATTATTTTAGGAGGGTTGCCAGAAAAATTTCGCCTGCTAATTCTTGGAATACAGGGATCCAATCAGACGATAACAATCGAATTTGTGAAAAATTTGCTATTACAAGAAAACATTAAGGACATGTGTTCAACATTAACATCCTCTGATAATGCTTTTTATGGGAAGTCAGCGAACAAATTTTCACAAAAACGTAAGCATAAAGACAGTCGCAAAGCTCGTTGTTATAATTGTAATGAATTTGGTCATTTTAGCTCATCATGTTTAAAACCGAGAAGAAATACGGTTAAATACAAGAACGAACCACATAATAAAGCTTGTAGTTTATTTACATCTACTGAAAATGATGTAAAGCAACCAACAGACTGGTATTTGGACTCTGGATGTAACAATCACATGACTCCTAGAAGTGACTGGATAAAGAACCTTAAACCTGAAGTTAATCGAAATATTGATGTTGCAAATGGTAATTCTGTTCCGGCAACTGGAATTGGTGATGTTAATATTCAGTTAGCGAATAAACACACTGTTAAGGCGAATGATGTCATTCATGCTCCAGATTTGACGACAAATTTACTTTCTATATCTCAAATAGTGAAGAAAGGCAAATCAGTAGTGTTCGACAGACAAGGTTGCAAAATAACTGAGTCGGTAATTGAAATTCCTCGAAAGTTCATTTTTGCTACAGCTTCAGAAAATAATGGGTTGTACAAATTGGACACTTTGCAAGTTAAAGCGTCAGTGGCAACTTTGAATTCTCTCGATGTCTGGCATCGCCGTTTAGCTCATTTAAATAGAAGAGATATGAAGCTATTGATTTCTAAAATGTCTACAGGAATTTCCTGTGAAGCTGATCCAAAGGAGCCCTGTATCACGTGTGTTAAAGGCAAGCAGCACCGACAACCTTTTCCGCACGCATCGAAAAATCGTTCTAAGTCTGTTCTAGAACTTGTACACTCAGACTTATGTGGTCCTATGTCAACTGTTTCCATTGGTGGATCAAGATATTTTCTTACGTTTACAGACGATTTCTCCCGTAAGTCATTTGTTTATTTCTAAAAACAAAGGATGAAGATAAATTCCTGGAATTTAAAGCTCTGGTTGAAAACCAAACAGGAAAGAGAATCAAAGCCCTTCGCTCCGACAATGGTGGAGAATATGTGAATAAAGACTTTGAGCGACATCTGAAGTTATCTGGAATCAGACATGAAACGACAGTTCCCAGATCTCCTGAACAAAACGGGGTCGCAGAACGACTGAATAGAACTCTTGTTGAAAAAGCTCGTACTATGCTGCTCGACTCAGGTCTACCGAGAGAACATTGGGCGGAAGCTGTTAACACAGCAAACTATCTGAAAAACAGGTCACCCACGAAAGCTGTTAAATTTAAGACACCTGAAGAAGTCTGGACAAAAAGAAAGCCAGATCTTTCTCACCTGAAGATATTTGGATGCAAAGTAATGGTACATGTAGCAGACTCCCTTAGGAAGAAATGGGATGCTAAATCTGAAGAAGGAATATTCATAGGGTATGCAGAAGGCAGTAAAGGCTATCGTATTTTCAAACCACTTACAAGAAAGGTAATTATTAGCCGAGATGTTATATTCCTTGAAAATGAAATTATGAAGAATCTATCCCAACCACCCGAAGATGCTGGTGAAATTAAAGAAACTAACAAAGATGAAGTAGAAGAGAATCTCACGTCCATAGATAAACATGAAGAAAAGGAAACTGTAACTGACGATGAAGCCAAAGAAGAAATGGAAGAATCTCGCAGTACTCGATATCCCATGAGAATTATCACTCCAAACAGTAAATATTTTAATGGCGATTTCATAGTTTATCAAGCGAACCTTTTTGATGATCAAGATCCAGAAACGTACGAAGAAGCAATGGAAAGACCTGAAGCTGATAAATGGAAGATAGCTGTTGAAGACGAAATAAACGCTCATCTTGCCAACAATTCTTGGACCTACTGTGACCTACCATCTGATAAGAAACCGATCAGAAGTCGATGGATTTTCAAGACTAAATACAAAGCAAATGGAGAAGTAGAAAGATATAAAGCTCGCCTAGTTGCTAAAGGATGCTCTCAAAAATATGGGATTGATTATGAAGAAACGTTTTCACCTACAATTCGCCAAAGTTCCATTCGTTACCTTTTATCTCTTGCAGTGAAACACGATCTGAAGCTATTTCAAATGGATGTGGAAACAGCATTTCTCCATCCTGAGCTTGATGAAGAAATTTATATGGAACTACCTGAAACGGAACACTTTCCAAATCGTTATTGCTGCTTAAATAAATCAATATATGGTTTGAAGCAAGCCAGCAGAGTTTGGTATAAAAAGTTAAGTGATTGCCTACTCAAAATGGATTTACAAAGATCTAAAGTAGATCCTTGCATCTTCTTCTTCAATATTAAAGGTAAGGAATTCTTTATAGTTGCTGTATATGTTGATGATTTACTAATTATTACGAATAATCAGAAACGTAAAGATAAACTATTTCAAAAGCTAAACAAACAATTTCCCGTAAAAGATCTTGGTGAAGCTCATTACATTCTTGGCCTAAATATTGTTCAACAAAAAGATTCTATAGCTATTGATCAAATTAAATTTATTAAAGACATACTGAAACGTTTTGGCTTAGAAGATTGTAAAGGTACATCAACTCCTTTAACTCTTCAAAATAATTTATCCAAAGATATGTGTCCAGCATCAGAAGAAGAAAGAAAATTAATGGAAAACGTCCCATATCGTGAGGCAATTGGTTCTTTACTTTATATTGCACAAGATACTCGACCAGATATTGCTCACGCAGTTGGTTTGTTAAGCAAGTTTTGTAACAATCCAGGAAAGGCACATTGGATTGCAGTTAAAAGAATATTTAGATATTTAAAAGGCACATTAACAAAAAAGTTGCATTTTTACAAAAATGGAGATAGTTTATGTGGTTACTGTGATTCCGATTGGGCTAACAACAAAGATGACCGTCGTTCAACAACTGGATATGTTTTTATAAATGCAGGCGGAGCCATCAGTTGGAACTCAAAGCGACAAACAACAGTCGCATTGTCCACAACAGAAGCTGAGTATATGGCTATAAGTTCAGCCACACAAGAGCTGTTATGGCTTAAGCAATTACAAGAAGAACTGGAAAATCTGCAAAATGAAACAGTCAAATTATACTGTGATAAGAGGTGCCATATGCATTAGCAAAAATCCAATCAACTCTCGACGTGTTAAACATGTTGACATCAGGCATCATTTTGTGAGAGAGAAAATTGAAGA
This sequence comes from Cheiracanthium punctorium, assembly GCA_038373885.1. Taxonomy (NCBI): domain Eukaryota; kingdom Metazoa; phylum Arthropoda; class Arachnida; order Araneae; family Cheiracanthiidae; genus Cheiracanthium; species Cheiracanthium punctorium. Next base: position 92,289 of record JAWZYV010012667.1, on the reverse strand, counting down.
AGGCTTGATGACAGTCAACTATGTAGAGTCAGAAAATAATTTAGCTGATTGTTTAACCAAAGCCACGTCAGCCGAACGTTTGTCTGGCATTTCTAAACTATTTGGACTTTTATAAAGTGGGGGTATTGGGGATAATTATTAAAGTCAAATAGTGACTGTGATGTCACAAATAATAATCTTTCCCATTGTTAACCTTTTTATAGTATGGCAACATGCTGTTCCGTTGCCCCTAGTTACCCCTTTTTGTGTTTTACTTATTCCAATGTTTTTTCGTCGATGTTATATATTGTGCTATGTTATGTTTCGTTAATAAATGTTCTAAATGTGTGAAAGCCATATAATTAATTCCTCTACCACTCGCACTCTGCCCCAATAGTAACTTCACTTTGGCGGAGCATTGCTCACTCTGGCATCAGATTGTTCACCAATGAATTGTAAACAAAAACATTGATATGTAAACAAAGCAGCGTATACGGAATATACTACTGAGTACATGCCGATAGTCAAAGCTTTCTTTTAGACTAAAATTATTCTACTTTGAAATAAAACTATAAAATTTAAATCCAAAAAGTGTTATACTATGAAAAAATCTTAATAAAACCCAATAAAACCTGCCCGGGTTTGGTTTAAAAAAAAAAACCCTGGATTTTTAAAACCCTGGCGACAATTCACAAAACACAACAATGAAGTTTAATTTGGTGTGCAGCCATAGAACAGTATCATATATATAGAACGAATTGACAGTAACACACTGCACATAGCAATTAAAAAAAAAGTTCACTTGAGCACTCAAAAAACTACATGTTACCAATTATGTCATACAGCATCATGTCTCTAAGCACACCACAAAAAATTGTTTACATTGGTGTCTCATTCAAGCTTGGCAAACTGCTCTGCTACCAAATAATCTCCATTAAAGCATTGAATTAGTAGCCAAAATGTTACGGGTTTGATTCCTAACATCAACCAAAAACTACTGAGTACATGCCGAGTCAATGACTCTGGAAGGAAACCTTCTCGGCATTTTCTGCATAGTTGTGAAAAACCTCTAGCAAGAAGCTGTAGGTCACAGTAATGTGCAATAGGTAGGCTTCTATCTGTAGATCTCATCACCATTCCCAAATCACAAGCGCTGAAGGAGGTTTGTGATAGTCTCCTTCCATGCCATCAAAAACATTAAGCGCTTGCTTTGACGACCTTCCCCACTTACTGAATCCCGAAATTTTTACTATCCCTGGTGTTAATAGAAATTATTCATACTTGTGTCCAGTTGTAGCTGAGGGGGTAGGGGAGTCACAACTAGAGATGCGGCAAGAATGAACACCCTGTTCTTTTGAACCTGTTCTCAAGAAAGAACGGGAACACCCTGTTCAGTGATCACGGCAAAAACATGTTCTCAGTTCATTAAGGTCCGACGCTTCAAAATTTTATGGTAGGCAAGCGTGTTGAAAAGAGAAATTTTGGAAAATGCCTTAAAGGTGAAATTTCTCATTGAAAGGCACGATTAATATTTTTTTGCTAAGAAAAATTTAAATTCTGGGGGGAGCAGACCCCCCCCCCTCCCCCACATTGGCTACGTATCTGATGGTGGGGACAGAAGTTCACAATTTTAGCTTTATCAAATTCTAATTCTGGAATCTTAGTTATTTTGAGAAATAATGATAACGAAGATGATTATCTGGGGGGGGGGGGGATAGAACTTTTAACCCAACCTACCATAATTTTAAAGTGGACCCGGGCAAAGAATAAGAAGCTTTCTTATATGTTCAATACGAAATGCACTCACAGGATTACAATTCGTCAATTTTTATTATTCCAGCCAAACTACTCAATTTGAATCAAAGTAAAAAATTTAATAATAAAGAAAATGATAGTCTGAAACACAAACAAATCGAAAAAAAATATTTTATCAAGGTCAAACAATAATATAAGCATTACACTATCTCCATATAAAACGCGCCTTAGCTTCATACGCTCTTAGCCATCTCTTATTGGCTGAAAAAGAACCTGTTCCGGAGCAGCCTCTCCTATTGGCTGAAAAAGAACACGTTCTTTGATCATGACTCGAGGAGTTTTCCCAGCAGTGAGCGGGAACACCTAGTTCAACGTTCTTTTCCTGAGCTGGAGTTCTTTTTCGGAACGGAGAGCTAAGAGCGGGAACGGGGTAAAAGGCGTTCTTTTGCTGAACAGGTTAAAAGAACTGTTCTTCGGTGAAAGGTGTTCTTTCATTAAATCTGTTCCCTGTTCTTTTGCTTTAATTAAGTTCTGAGCTAGGGTCAAAGTTGTAGACTTGGAGTCAGAAGCAAGGCCGTACTTAGACGGGGGGGGGTCAAGGGCGGAATAAAGGGGGTGGGGCAGAGGGGGCGACCCCCCCCCCCATATTCCATATTTCAAAATATTATTCCATATTTCAAAAACGTTGTGAAATGCATGTTATTAAAATTTTCAGTACAAAATAAGCAACATTATTAATCGGCAAGGTAAAAACCACCAATCACTATTTCTACATGGAAAGAAGACTCCAAATGAATATCTGAAAAAGGTACGTATTGTTTCAAATGTTTCTAAAGTGAAATTGCTGGTAACAAGAAAAAATCCGCCAGAGAAATTAGAGATCAATTGCAAAGTCTTTAGATACATCTGTAACAACAATAAATAAAATAATAAACCAAGATTTACAACTTAAAAAAGCTAAAAAACATAATGTTCACCAGCTTTTGACTTGTTCAGCAGCTTTGACCAGCTTGTTCACCAGCTTTGAGACATGCAGGCCTCACAAATGGTCCTTTTTTTCCCTTGAAGTCCCTTTTTTTGTTCAAGGTCCTTAGAAGTCCTTTTTTTGCAGAAATGGTCCCTTTTTTCCCTTTTTCATGGTGCTAGCTGTGGATTCTAGTCATTCAGAAGTCACTCTATTACAAACTTTTTATCTATTGGACGATGAAATGTTTTCACATGTGATGTTATATGCTGTCATCTTCTTCCCTGTTAATTTATGAAATATTGCATTGTCTGGACTGTTTAAGGCAAAAAGCTTCACTTTAATGTGTTTGTCGCCTTATCATAACTCAAAAGTCTTTACTTTTGATTTGTTTAATAAAAATTCAAGAATTACATTTAATTTCTGCAAACTCTTTGCTCTTTTTTTTATGATTCAAATTAAATGTGTTAGTTTTGGTAAAGAAACATGATTGTGATGGTGTATTCCAAATTTATTTCATAAATACAAGTTGAATCTTTTTTAGGAAAGAGATTTCAATTCAACATATCTGTTACAAATGCTAAATCCCTTTATACAGAATTTTTAATGGAGCACAATTTCTTACTAAGAATTGCTGATCATACAGGCCCGTTTTTTGAAAGTTGTTTCTTGATTCAGGAAAGATTCATGGAAAAATGTAAATGTGCCAGAACTAAAGCTTCAGGAATCAAATGGTTTTGTAGATGGAAAAAAAAGCAATTACAATATTTATTGAACTTGAAATTCAAAATTGTATTGCTTAAATGTTGTTCCTACATTCTTTCAGACTTTTTCCTTTTTGTCAATCTCATCCCTGATACAAGCAGATATTTTATGTGTATACAAATTATAACTGCTATGAATTAGTCTGGTTTCTAGTTAGAAAAACTGAAGTGTTTCTGTTATTTAAATTTTTTAAAATATATAGTTATATGTGTGTCAGTTTATAAACAATTTCCTTCTTGTGTATGAGCTTTTTTTCAAACAGAACTGGTCCCTTTTTGGTCCCCTTTTCAGACAAAACAGCTCCTTTTTGGTCCTTTTTATGATTAAAATAGCTCCTTTTTTACCCGGAATTGGCCTTGAAATTCTGTTGTGAGCCCTGGACATGTGACTCAACCACTGTCCCCTGATGTTTCACCTATGGACTATTGTGCCTATAGTCTGTTAAAAAGAGCTCTTTCTAAATGCAAACCCACCACAATAGATGGACTCTGGAAAGTAGTGGAAGAGGAATGGAAAGCAATAACCATGGAAATTTTACGAAAAGCTCTTCTATCATGGAAATCACAATGCAGACTTATAGTCCAGAAAAAGGCTATCAGATCAAACATTTAAAAAAATAGTCTACATTTTAAACATTAATTAAACGGCCCCGAAATCGTTCTAAAAATGTGTAAACACACCCTCCAGGGCCGGATTTCCCATAAGGCCAACCTAGGCCATGGCCTAGGGCGCAGCGATCTAAAGGGCACAGAACAAAGAACTCCCCTGCAGACAATCATGGATGAGGAAAAGGACTGGAAAGGAGAAACGAAAACGACTTACTTTAAGTGATTATTGCCCAAGAAAATCACGTTTATGGCTTCCGAAAACTTCCTTTTTTCCATAGTACAATTTCTTATCTGTAGAAAACCCTTGTGTGGAGATCCATTCCCCCCCCCCCCCTCCTGGAGACACAAGATTGCTCGCAGAGCACCCCAACCGCCAGCACAGACCATGTCCAGGTCGACAACATGTGTCGCAGAACTAAGAGATCTGCTGCAGAACAATCACATTGACGAAAGGAAGGGTACCGGAGAGAACAATTATTAAAAGTAAGTTATCGAAAAGGCGTCTGACCGTCTGTGTTCTTCCAATATCCCAACGTTCCCGAAAAAAGAACCACACCACACACATGCACTGAACGGTAAATATGTCTGCTCGAGAAAAAGTGTTGCTTTGAGTGTAATGTGTCTATAATTTAAAAAAAATTTGAAGACTCATTATCAACGCTTTCATCCAAAATATATTGGTGAAACATCGCCCAATTAATGAACATTTATTTTTAGTTTTTTACCAGAAATGCCAGAGCATTTCTGGTTTATTAGTTCCATCTAATTCCATCTGATACCGAAGTTTTCCGGAAAGTTAAACAAGATTTGACAAAGTCAAAAGAACCTTTGCCCAATGTGGATGCTCCTATACGATTGAGGGGAGACCTAGCGTTGAGCTATGTCTTATTATTACTGTTTTTTTTTTTTTTTTTTTTTTTTTTTTTAAATAAGTGCAAGAGTTTATTCTGATTCATGGTAATTTATCTTGTTAGCTTTTTGTTTTTAAATTATAAATTTCAGAATAAGGAAGATTTATATGTGCATATATTTATATGTAAATATTTTTATTTTTGAAAATATTAAATTTAAACATTGGACTCTTATTTTAAAGATTGCTTTTTAAAAATTAAAGTATGGTAAAAACAATTACGTCAAAACATTTGACTCAATAATATTATTAAGTCGGAAACAATTTTTTAAAAATCTTCTTTAAATTAAATGTTAGTGTAATTGTAATGTTTTTAAACAAATTTTTAAATGCTGAAAAAAAACAGCAACACTTTTTAAAGGAAACTGGTTTAAAATGATTTAAAATTCATTTCTTGAAACGTAAAATATTGGCTATATATAACTGTGATTAAAATTAATAGTTAATTACTTTTGTTAGAATAGTTTTAATAATTATGTTTACTATTTTTGATTTTTAAAAGCTTATTGCCCCTCACAGACTTTGATAAAACATCTGTAGCCTTCTTATGAGAAAGCTTAAACTTTCTACATCACCTCATTAATGCAAGGGAGTATATTTTACTTATTGGGAATTTCTGTTATAGAGGGCTGTATAAAAAGTAAAAGTTTGTATTTATTTACATTTAATTTCCTGAAAATTTTATTCGACACCATAAAGTAACTTTGTAATTAATTATATATGTCTAAGATCAATATTTAAAGAAGAAAATCCAAGAAAATAAGTGCTATTACAGTATTCACTTTATCTGCAAAAACAATCATCTGATCGCTGACTTTAACGATAACTCTTTGAGATTTAAACAAAGAGATTTTCTGGTTTTATCTGATCCAGTCTTCGAATTTCTGTACCAACTTCGAATGTTGTGGTAGGAATACTGACGGACGTCTGGCGTGTTCAAAAATCGCACGAAGTTTACAATGCAGTCCTCTGTTTTGCGATGACTTTTCATAAGTTTCTCAACCCTGAACTGTTTCGTGACTTTAAATGGTAAAATTCAGGTTCTTCCTATCGAAATGATAATAGATAACGTAAATTATCTGACAATCTTAAAAAAAAAAACTGTACTTTATAAAACACTTCTCATCTGAAATATAATACTGATGAGAAAAAATGAATTATTATGCATATTAAATTAGAGTTATTGATCAATTTTTCGAGGGGGGGGTGCGCAATTATGGCCTTTGGCCTAGGGTGCAAAAATGTGTAAATCTGGCCCTGACACCCTCTGTACATATATGTGAGTTGCAGTAGTCGTAACCCCCTCCCCTCATGAAAAATTTCTGGCTACGTCACTGTTTATGTCTAATAAGCTCCTGTGGTTTTTATTTATTAAAATTAAGGGATATACTATATTATGAACATTCTAAAAAATGTCATTCTTTTTTGAAAATCTATTTTCTTATCTACATGATACTGATTATGTCATCTGAAATTATTGTTCATCTAAGCTTTCATAATTTCTTAAAACCAATTATAAAAATATATAAATATAATAATAATAGTATAAAGTGAATTTAGTTATTTGTAGTTTCTTCTATTCCTAAGTTTGTGGATTAAGGCCAATTGACTGCACTAGGGTCCTAGGCCTATAGGGAGAATTTCTAAGGGATCCTAACCCGTATTTTGGAGAAAATCATGGACAACTCTGAATGGCTAGGTCGACAGGCGTGACCAGGGTTCAAACCAGGCACCTCCTGCCTTCCAGTTTCAAGAGCAGAACCTCTCAGTCACTGGTGGGGCCTTCTATTCCTAAGAGTGGAGGATTTTAACTATTAAAAAAAAAAATTGATGTTCAACTCGCATTAAATTTTAGCTAAGTTCACAATAATTGCAAAATGACATCTCATTAAAAATGCATGCTAGGTCTACTCTATGACACTTCATGTAGTTTTATTAGATACTTTGAAAGGAAAAAAAAAAAAAAAAACTTTTTTAGGGAAAAATATTTAAAGAATATATTCATTTCCCAAAATGTTTTTCCTAATTATTATTTCTTTCAACAATTAATAAAATAAGCAAAAATAAATGTTGGTAGGAATTTGTTTTATGACTTTTTATGGAGAAAATATATTTCAGTGTATATTATAGCTAGAAGTTTTGTATATCTGTATGTGTTTTAGGTTTATCATAGTATGAAAAGCATTTGTGGAAATGTTATGCCATGTTTGTGGTGGTTTAATACTTCCTATGTTGAAATATTGCCCATTTATGCTAACAGCATTGTAATGTTTTCTTTTTCTGTTTTTTAGTGGGGCCCAACGCATTTTTGAAAATTTTGTCATCAGATGTCATAATGCTTACGTTTAGCTAGTACATATTGTTCCTCTGACCTTTTGAGCCCAAGAAAGGTAACTAAGTTATTTAAAATTGCTTGTGTGTTAGAAGGATTATTCTCATGTAATTTGCTTTTTTTTTTTTTAATCAGTGCAGCTAAAGTTTTCATTTTGTTCTGTTGGGAGATGCAGACTTTTCTGTAGACATCTGACCATAATAGTCTAAGAGCCAGTGACCGCCAGACCTTCGTCATAGTATAAAAGCTGAAACTTTCTCTGCGCATACCCCCCAACAGAGGTAGGAACAATCGGCCACTATAATGTTTGGATGATCGTGGCTTTGTCAGGTAACAGGTGGCAAAGGTGTATAAAATTGCCGAAAATTTCGTCATTTCATAAAGCTTAATTTTTTTATATGTTCTTCTTCGTAGTACTAGAAATCACTTTATCCCTTGCCAGACACTTTCCCATTGTGGCAAACCCCCGCCAGACAACCTCAAAGTCATGAAAAACTGTTGTGTTCGTAAACTCCCGCGATGAAGTACGTCAAGCTGTCACAAAGTGCCAAGCACATTTTATACTGCTATTTCTGAACTTTCTTACACGCGAACTTTCTTGCAGTGCGCTCGTAATAGAATTACGTTTATCACCTATCATCGTGGGGGTTCGCCACAATGGAAAAGTGTCTGGCAAGGGATAAAGTGATTTCTAGTACTGCAAAGAAGAACATATAAAAAAATTAAGCTTTATGAAATGACGAAATTTTCGGCAATTTTATACACCTTTGCCACCTGTTACCTGCCAAAGCCACAATCATCCAAACTTTATAGTGGCCGATTGTTCCTACCTCTGTTGGGGGGTATGCGCAGAGAAAGTTTCAGCTTTTATACTATGACGAAGGTCTGGCGGTCGCTGGCTCTTGCTCTATAAGGGAGATTTTCCCATTGTCCAAAACTGCAAAGGATAGTGACATTCCCATTTCGCACCAGTATTAAGTTTCAATGCTGAAAATAGACAGTTTAAATGCAACATAAAAAAATTCAAGGCTGAAAATTAATTGTCAAATTTAAGTTTGAAGATTTAAAATCATGAAGAACCTTGTGAGATAGATGAAAAATTGATGTTTAATACAGTTGCAGATATAGACTGTATTCCTTCCTTTACACGCTTTATCAAATAATTACTAATACCGAATGCTTGAAGTTTCTAATTTAGCTACAGTTAAGAGCTAAATAAAAAATGATTTCATAAAAATCTCCCAGGAGCACAACTTCTGGATTATATTTTATAATTGTTTTCTCTTATCTTCTGTTTTTACATATAAAACTCTTCCCCCCACCAGGGGCGTAACCAGAGGTGGGGGCTACTCAGACTGAGCGCTACCTAGCAGTCTTCCAGCCCCCCTACGATTTTCAAAGATTTTTGTAAGTTTACCCATAAATACGAAAATTTAGAAACGAACATTTGAAAACCGTGAAATTTTTACATCTTTAAGAAGACTCGTTGTTTTGGGCAAATTTCTCATTATTATTGCAAGGTACATGAAAATAAACGTTTAAAAGTAGCATGATGTAGACTTTGATTTCTATTTGGATTTCATTCATTTTGTTTCCATTTTTAATACAGCACACTCCCTCTAATCCGCAGCCCTATAATCTGCAAATGCCTATAATCCGCCATACATTTTACATGTAAACAAATAGTTTTACATTTCAGTTTTTCTAAACAGACTCTGAAAGACTGATGGAACTTTCACTTTTGTGAAAATAAAAAGACCAGAAAAAGTGGTCCACTGAAATCTTAGCTTATTTATATTAATAACTAGAATAATCATTTGTGGAAATTCACTTTCTACTGATACATGGGAAGGCATGAGATTAGATTTTCATTCATTATAATTTTGCATTACTCTAGAGAAATATCTGTTATGGGCAGAAACAAACTGTTAAATACAATTAAATACTTTTAATAAACACACATAATAAATAAACTAGTGTCTCCAAGCACAAAAAAATATTAATAAGCTGCTAGACAAAATTGTTAAGGGCAGTTTCAAATGTTATTAAATAACTAAAACATATAGCCTTTTAAACTGAAAAAAAAAAATATATATTATTTTTCATACATTATTACAAAATATCTATTACGACCAGTTTGGTTTCAGTTCTGTCTAATTATATGTGTACTGTTGCTAATATTTTTTCAAAAAATACACATTCCTCCCCCCCCCCATGTTAATCAAATGACCTATAATCTGCAAAATTCTATAATCCGCAGAACACTTAGTCCCAACGTGTGCGGATTAGAGGGAGTGTCCTGTATTTTATTGAGTATTCTTATTCTAATGTACAGTGAAAATGTTGAGTATTTTTTAAAACTGTAAATATCTACGATCATTTAGAGTGATAATTTTGGCATTGCATATCTGTTTCTGTGTTATTCCACTTTTAAATGTAAAACAGGATTATATTTTATACAACTTTTTTCCGTACTGAATAAAAATTAATTTTCATATATCGTTGCACAAATATTATCAGAATAAATTTCAAATAACATAATTCATTATGGTTTTAGTTTATAAAATGAATACTATGTGTCTATTTAGCCAGGAGCGTCTCTGACTTACCAATTGATTGTGTGTTAGTTTAATTTGTTTCGGTAATTGTTAAGGTAATCTGGAATGATTTTCCAAAAAGTGGGATTTAAAGTGCAAGAGTTTTTATATGTTGAGTCCCCCACAGAGGGCAATCTCCCCCCCCCCCCTAGAGCCTAGATCCCTCGTGCAGATAATTGGCCATAACAGAACATTTCAACGTTTCATTTTTTCATTTTTAATGTTATTGAAAGATGATATGAGTATTTTTAGTTTAATGTAAAATAAAAATTTTCAGCGAGAATATATCAAAATTCAGAGTCTACATTATTTTAGGTATTCATAAACATGTTAATGTTTATGAATAATGGTTATGAATTGGGTTATGAATAATGGTTATGAATTTTGATATATCGTCGCACTTGAATTACTTCGTTAAATCATTTTTAAATATTAACAAGGATGATATTTATTGAAAAATTAATTTTGTTCCTGCTGTGCAAATACTAGGAGAATGAATTTAAAAGTATTTTATTATTTTTTTTTTACAATTAAAATTACGGAAATCTGTTTAATGTTTAGAAGAGAGGACTTATAACTTTGTATGACGGTTTGTTTATCTGTTTGGTTTGTTTTAATACAGGGAAAGGAGATATTTATTACTTCGTTGCTTATGTTTTTTTTTTTTTTTTTAATTTTAAATGTAATCTGTAAAAAATTGTCAAAGAAATGTAATTTAAATGTGATCAGTTTTTCTGTCTTAAAAGTAGTGCGACATTTATTTAAAGTTGATTCCCTTTTTGGGTATTTCATCATGTAGTAAAATAAAAAATAATATTTTATGTTCATAAAAATTGTCTCTGATGAATATTTGCAAGTAAACAAAATAATAATCCAAATTTTGGAATTTTTCTCGTTTGTACATCTTTGTTAGGCTATTTTGAAATATTAACTGGAGTAATGTTTTGCAGAATAGTTTTTCACATTTGACTGCATGCATTTTCTTCTCTCCTATGAAATGATCATTAAATACATTTCGAAAAAGATTTTATTCGTTATGCTATTATTAACTTAAACTTCACCTGTACCTTCAGAAGGGAGATTTGCTTTGTTCGTATGTGTACTGAAGACTGATTCGAGATCCTGAGTTCAAACACTTAATTTAAAAAATGAGTTCAAAGAAATTTTGAAGATTTTATTAAATGGAAATTTTTTTATTTCAATGCAAGTGTTATGTTAAAAAAGCCCATTTTGAAATTTGTATTCTAAAATTTCTGAATCTCTTTATTCTACTGACGAAGGGAAGGATTTTGTGCCTCCCTCCGTAAGGATACAACCCCCCTCCCCCAATAATTTTTACAAGTCGACACCAGTGGTTAGGCTAATATTTAGAGTTGATTTCATGCTGCAAAGTGCCACTTAGCAAACATTTTCTTAACTAAAAAAAAAACAAAAACTTAACCACATCTCATGTAGTGTCCATGTGCAAATTTGGAGGCGATCTTCTCATTCTTTTCGGCTGTAGACTGCTGTTTATAGGGGAAGTTAAATTATAAGCACTGTTTAGTATCATTTGAAAGATATATGCATTCAGTATATGCGATTTCTCTCATGGTAGTCCCAGAAATAATGTAATTTTACATTCTCTCCACATGGGGTTTTTCCAATAATCTTAAGCATTTTGCATTTAATTTGCTCCGGAAATCCGATATTTAACAAAAAACTGATTTTTCTGTCTTAAAAATTTATTTACAGAGGCAGGGAGAAAATTTCAATCTTTCGTCCTTTTTCTAAATGACAATTTTTTACTGAGCATTCCTTTATTGAAGTCTCCAATACTACTACTCTACCTAATACTACTACTACTACTCCTACTCTACCTAATGATTAAAAATTAATTATTTAAAATCTGCTTACTTTCCCATCGCAACACTAATTCTAGTTTTCTATAAGCCATACCAAAGCACATGTTTTATGTGGCTGACCCACACTCGACTAATTGCAAAGCAAAATCGATTGCATTGCATTGCAAAGCTCGATTCCACTAATTTTCAAAGCAAAAATAATTTAATTCCTGAAACTTGCCAAACAGCAGCGCTGTAATCAATGCTTGCTGATTTGTGGATAGATCTCTAATGGTTAGACTATAACTTGATATCTGTACTACTTACAGTGAACTTTTGAACTTAAAATCAATTAAATTGGAATTTTTCCCTCCCAATACAACGGTCAAACTACAGCCAGGGGATCATCAAATGCTTGAAGCATTCGTACAGAAAGCGATTAGTAAGGAGAGCTCTAGATGATGCAGAAAATGTATTGGAACACAAATGAAACATTTTGGAAACAATTAGACTGCTTTCGATACCTGGAATCAGAGCGTTAAACAATCTACAGTTTACAATTGCTTTAAGTGATGTGGTTTTTTGAGCTCGTGAAAATGAGGAGGAAAATGATGAGGTCAGTGAAAATGAGGATATTGACAAAGTCTCTAATTCAGACTTGCACGAATTTTTAGATATTGGTGAACATGTTACCATCTGCGAAGGATTAAGTAATACTGCCATTGCCAGCGAAATTCAAGGGTTGCATGAGGGTAATTCTGATGAGGACGGAGAAACAGACTATGTCCCCCCTCCAAATAATCAAGAAGCATGTGCAGCCGTTGCGATCTTTCAGCACTCCCTTGAAAGTAGAGACAACATAGGCGGAACTCTAATCGTATCTCTACGAATAATAACAGATTTCATAAACGGACAACGTCATGTAAAACAATTAAAAATTACCAAATTTTTTCAGGTAGTATAAATACTACGAGTTCACTTACGTTATGTAAGTATGAAACTACAGTTTCTTGTAGTACTAGTATACTAATTAAGATTAATGTAATAATTAAAAGTTAGTTAAAAAATAAAGTTATTTATGTAGTGTTATGCAATATAACTCCAGAGTGTACCACGTATGTGTTTATTTTATGAATTTAAAATTATTCGATTAGTTGAACTTGTGATAAGTCGAAGTTTTTCGTCTGTCCCAGGAATTCAACTTATCGCGAAATCACTGTAATTAGTTTTATTTATTTAATTTAAGTATAAAAAATACTGCTTTTTAAAAACTTATATTGAATTTTCATGAATGAACCAATATTAACTTGGAAGTGAAAGAGGACGAACACATACATTTCAATAATAGGATTTGAATTGGTGCTGTACATCCAACATTTGGATGCAATACAAAATTCTCATGACTCTGTCATTTATTCCAGCAATCTTCTGTACTCTGAATTTAATTTTTGCAATTTCTATAATTATCAATTGATGAATGAGTTAAATTGTTTTTTGCACTACTTCTAAATACAGTCTAATAAAAGTTTATGTTCAGTAACTTTGAAAATCTTTGCCTGGTACTCATTCAATAAATATTGTTAACAAAAGAATTTAAATAAAATTCTGATTTATTTTATTAATTTTGATAATTTTTATACATCCTGTACTGCAAGAGCTTTAATTTTTTAATTTTATTACATGCTAAACACATGTAACCTAATCACATACACTGAAAGTCTTTTTTTTTTTAAAGTTTGTGCCAGTAAAAGTGCGATATTGAATATGAATGTGATGAAGTATAAAAGCTCTGGCGGCCAAATGATAGTATGATAAAATTGAGGAACAAGAAGTTATATTGCCCCCTACCCTTCTCACTAACAAATCGTATCTGAAATCTTCTTCAATAAATGCAATTTTTATTAATAATAAATATCTTACGTAATGCAATTTCAAGACAAAAATTAAGGACAAAATTCATATCATAAATTAATCATATTGAAATCTCTTCTTTTTTTAAATTAAAAAACTTCTAGTTTTGTACTGATTTAATTAATCATAACATATTTTATTTATGTCATATTTAGGGCAAAATGTCTGCAAATAAATTTTCCTCATTTGCTTACTTTTACAGGAAATTTTCTCCAAAAGAGGGAGATGGGGGGGGGGGGAAGCTAACTATGCATTGTAAGTCAGAACACATATCACAACCCTACAAGCTCTGGGGATCAATCCTAGTCAAATTGAGATCATTACAAACCAGTTCTGTACATGTTATCTACTTGTAACATTCTTGTGGAACTCAAAAGTGCCCTTTTTTATTTCTTTTATTTCTGTTGACTCTAGAAAAAAAAGGGCCCCTTTTTTTCTACAGTCAACACTACCTCTGTGTGCATAAGCAGTTTTTTTAATTAAGTGCCCTGAAAGTTATAGAAGTGCCTGTTTTAGAATTTGGAGTACCCTGTCCTTTTTTGGTCCTAGAATGAACTCTGTGTTTATCATCAGGCTTGGTGACGTCTTTTGGTGAGAAATTTGTGTGGGGGATGCTAAAGGCTAGCCGTCATCCTAAAGTATTACAATATTACAGCAACCAGAAAGACACATGTTTCTTCAGCACTGTGTTTGAAATATGGGATTTCAGTTTAGTGCATATTGTTGCAGAATACTCTGCTTCTTTCCTGGGTTCGTCCTTCTAAAGTCCAGTTGGTATAGAATGTTCTAGAAAAGAGTCCACTTGCCAAGATGGATCACAAACTTTATTACTTCTATGTCGAACAATCAGCTGTACAAAATTCACTAGCACTAACGGCCCGTAGCTCATTTATAACAGTCCACTCAGTACCGAAGCTTTCACAAATGCTGTAATTCTCACACAAAATAAAACACTTCCACAGGCAAAATTCAGTGGAAATATGTAAGATATATTGTACACAATCCCTTAAGACACAGCAATGAAGAATTTTCACACAGCGCTTAAAAATCAGCTTCGAAAAGCAAGTGGAAGCACCGCTTCTATAGCGTCAAAGCATAACACAGCAAACTCACTCGACGGGAGCTCAATGAACATTGACTGAATCGGGGGCAGACGTGCATTCCAGAAAACTCGGGACCTCTCTGATGAGTCCCCAAACAATTGCGTTTTGATTATGTCATAGAAGAGAAATATTAGGCTATTATGCATAGTAATGCAGAAAAACTATCTTTACAAGCCCCATTGGAAAAATCGTGCCAAATAACCAAAATGTTGCCAAGCTTGGAAACTTTTGGCAAAATATCGCCAAATTTGCCACCAAAAGTAAGTCCCCAAAAGTGAGGTTACCAAAGGTGTGGAACCAATATTTCTCGAGATTTGTAGAAATTGCCATAGAAATGAATGGGAAAATCAAAACCTCCATATCTCTGGTTCCCTGTTTTGCTCCTTAGTTGACCTATTTTGATGTAACAAAAGGCAAAATTTAACTATTTAACGCACAGAATACAAATTTTGAACTATTTTAAACCCCAGAACAGTGGGTTGCCCTGAAAATTCGTAACAATATTGACCAGGTTTTGTGTTATTTTTGTTTATGCTTATTGAGTATGTGCTCTTGATTTCATTTTGTGTACTCTTAATAGTGAGTTGCTAGGCTGTATCAGGAAATTTTCTCTCTCAAATGAATGTTTGGAGTTTGAAATTTATTTCATGTTATGAAATTAAAAGGAATGAAGTGTGTTAAATGGGAAAAAGAAAATAAGTGCTTGCATTTAATGTAATTTTTTTGAGTTCTGTAAGAATTTTGAGTAGTTTTGTAGTAAAGTTACAACTTTTTTTTTTGATTTTTGTTAGTGCTATTTGTTATTTAAATCATGCTGATTTTAGATTAGCTGTGCTGTGATGTTGGCAAATCTTCCTGGGCTTTTTTAGGTTAAAATAGTTCACTGTCTGCACATTTTAGATTTTGCTGTATAGCTAATTGCTGAATTCGCCAAAGTTACTATAGGTTAAAAATGGACATCTGGTGGAAAATTTTTGAGTTGTTTTGTATTGAGATTGATGCTTTTTTCTGTTTTTTTAAAAGTAATTTATATGCAATTTTAATTAGTTTGTTAAAATTACATGAGTTTACTTTGTTGATAGTGCAAAATAGTTGACGATAGTCGCCATATTTGCATGGGGCCCCATACCAACTCCTAGGAAAAAGTAATTAAAAAACTTTGTAAAAAACACACATAAGAAGTAAAAGGAAAGAGGATACGCACGTTTCGTTCAAAAATTGTTTTGAACTTCTTCAGTCCAAGCCCTTCGTCGTAAAGAACACAGGGAACTGTCAGTTCCCTGTGTTCTTTACGACGAAGGGCTTGGACTGAAGAAGTTCAAAACAATTTTTGAACGAAACGTGCGTATCCTCTTTCCTTTTACTTCTTATGTGTGTTTTTTACAAAGTTTTTTAATTACTTTATCGTTTAACACCAGTATTTTGAGTGTTTTTTCAACTCCTAGGAAGTTATCTTTTTTTTTTCAT
Organism: Cheiracanthium punctorium; assembly: GCA_038373885.1. NCBI lineage: Eukaryota > Metazoa > Arthropoda > Arachnida > Araneae > Cheiracanthiidae > Cheiracanthium > Cheiracanthium punctorium. Next base: position 76,075 of record JAWZYV010012667.1, on the reverse strand, counting down.
GTATCAGTATTTCACCTTGCTGAAACTACTGAAGCTAGTAATAAGAAATTTGTGGTGTATGTGAGTTTTTTATAGATGTGATATTAGACAGCATTTTCAAAAATTCGTAACTTTCAGGGTTAGGGGGCCAAAATGTTGTTTTTTACATGCCTGTCTCTCAGAGAAAAAACATCAGCAGTCTTTCTGGAAAATTTATCACTCATAAATACCTAAAAAACTATTTTGGGACATTCTGAAATTTATCCTCCAAGGAGGGTAGACAGCTCTCCTCCCCCTTTTCCCAAAATGATTAATAAAATTCTTGCTTTAAAATGTAACAAATGAATCTCATGTTTAAGCACAGTTTGTAATTAAAAACTTGCAAAAAATTTATTTGTTAGAATTTAATGTAAAATTACATTACTTCTTGGAACACCTAATATATTGAGTATTTATTTTCAATTATAAAATCGGCTAAGTTTTATCTTGAATAGAAAAGTACTTATTTAAAATTCTGTCTGAAATTTTGCACTTACTGAATTTAATCACTTGTGGTTCAATATACTTTTCATAGATTCAAGATGCTTAGTTTGCACAGATTTTACAAAACGTATAGACCTATTAATTTTAAATGGCCATTTGAAGTTCATCTTGTTCTTATGCTGATGATCTGTGATTTTGGGAATACAGGAATTGTAGTTGTAAGTATTTAGATTTTACATTTGAAAAGAAAAACTAACATGTTTGAATTGCCTTATTTACATTTCTTTTTATGTATTAGTATGATGGCAAGCATGCAATTGAAGAATTTCCAGACATAGAATTGTCCTATACTCAACCAGTTAAAAGGAATGGGATTGAGGTAAGTTTATATAAATGATTTTAAAAAATTGGCCTTTTATGCTATATACTATTATTTATTTATTTTTATAATGTGCAGCATATGCTGGGTGTTTCAAATTGTTTGATCAGCGCAGCACTTTAACTATTGACTTGGCAGCCAGGGCCTGATTACCAAAAAGGCTTGGGAAGCTTGAGCTTCCCCTCAGAATTCGAAGGGGGGCCCAAAAATGACTGGAAAACTAAAAAAATTCAAAATTGTGTTTTTAAATGCATCTTTTAAGTTATTGTAAAGATTCTTTTGTCTTGAAAATTTGCACAAACAAGATAAAATACACGCTACTTTAGTATAACTTAAGATTTGGCCTAAATTGACTACAATTTGTAATATTTAATTAATACTCTTAATTGCATTGTAAGACCATGATAATACTAATTCAACAAGTAACAACCGTAGAATTTTGATGCAATTATTGTATACAATAATTTTAAATGTCAGTGTGAGTGTGTGTGTGAGAGGGGGGGGGGGATGAACATTAATCTGAATTCTGCTGGGCCCCTTTTCGTGATGTCATTTAATGCATTAGTGAGTTTCCTTACAATGTACATAGATTTAGAAAAACCTTACTTTTCTCAAACAAAAATCCGAGGAGGGGGGGGCCCAAAATGAGACTGAGCTTCCCCTCACTTCAAAGGTTAATCGGGCCCTGTTGGCAGCAGACTTCGTGCGATTACACAATCATCTGTAATCGATTACTAGAAATGATATGGATTACGATTACTAACAATTTCCAAAAAGATTATGATTAGTGAATGTTAATTTAGTGAAACAGCAGTAATCTTGATGTTAAAGAAATCAAATATCAAAAAAATTCAATAATAATGCAATTTTATCATAGCATTTTTGTAAAATTTATAAAATATTATTTTAGTCGTTGATTGTAATCGGCACGAAGTTTGCTTGGCAGTATATTTCCAGTTAAAAAAAGTTTTCTAATAGCATGAAGTTACTTTTTATGCCATAAATTTTATATAAAAAAGCTGTGTATTAACCCTTTAATGTGCAGTGTTCCCGCTCTGGGAACACCAAACTCTGACGTTTTGACTGTTGCCAGTCACGAAGAATAGATTTGATTTCTATAAAAATAGTTGTGGGTGACATAACTCCACGAGAATCCTTTACTTTTTAGCACGTTATTTCCAGTAAAAAAATTGTCACGATTATTTTTAACAGCACTGACATCTGCTGAAAAATGGAAGACGAGAACAGCTGGATAGATTGTCCAATGCTGAAAAAAGGGCAGCCGTTGCCATCGCTCGACTTAACTACCAGCAAGATGGCAGACGATCGAAACGTTCATCGTATGCCACAGATGTAGAGACCCTTTTTTGACAACAGCTGGCTGTGCCTGGTAGTGAAGTCGAGCAATGGCAACAGCTGCCCTTTTTATAGCATTGGGAAAGGGTTGCATCTCAAAGGATTAACAAAAGAAAAGCTTGCCTTTTAGGCGACCTTGTGTTAAAAAAAAAATACCAGTGAAAACAGGAATCCAACCTTCAACAAGGCATTCAAAAAGCTGCACATTTGTAATATTCACTAAACTATTCAGCTTTAAAATTTTATGAATTATCACTAATATCTAATTACATAAAAAGTGAAAAAAATATTTCTGCTATTCAAGACTGGAAAAATAAAGAACAATATTTAGCTATTAAAATGAGAATGTTAATAAAATATATTGTACTTTGCTTAAAGGTATTTTGACAGTGGAAAAAGGTTGACTAAAATGTTAGAAAAAGTTTTAAATCAATGTTTTGTATAACATACATTTCTTTAAAGTTAGAGAAAATTTTGATGTTTATACTGCACTTTTGCATATTTTGTGTATTAATTACAGGGTGTTCTAGTTGCTGCTGATCCACTAAATGCTTGTGTTAACATATCGAAACCACCAAAAATAAGTGGATCCATGAATTGGTTCGTTTTGATGTCTGGCAATTCCTGTAACTTTGAAACAAAGGTAAAAATAATTTGTTTATTAAAATATATTTTGATAAGTATTTCATCAAAATATTTATCCCCTTTTGATAAATATTTTTAACATGAAAAATAGAAATGTACCGAGTTCAGTCACAGATGCAAGCATCTTGCCAAGCCTAGTGATCGGATTGCATGATCCTCTAAAAGTCGATTGCCAAGCCAATCCAAGTCGGCTTGCATCTCAATGTGTGAAGACAAGAAGCTCCAGTTAAAAGTGAACATTTTTTCCCCCTGGATGGCCAGCTGTTCATTACGTAATGAGCTTGCTTCAGCAAAATGTTTGTTTTACCCTGAATGTTCTGTAATAACTCCTGATGTTTCTATTTATTTATTACTTTTGATATTTATAACATTGGGATTTATTTTAAAAGCACTCGGCATTTCTTGAGCATGCCAATTAGTTGTCAGTGTTTATTTGGTAGAGTGTTCCTGCACAGGGCGCAAAGCCGCACGGCGAAAATAAAAAAACAAATAACTTTTAGATTAACTTTTTTTTTAGGGAGGGGAAGGGTTAAACTCGCACCGAGCGCAACATAGACTAGTTTTGACTGAAATTCAGTATTTTAAGAACAACAGACGTTCATGTGAAAAACAGGTATGTTTAATAGAGGGCAGTGCACTTTTGCGATATTTTACCAAACTTTAATCCTTCAAAATATACATTTAAACCTTCATTAAAATTTAATTATAGTTCTAAGATGTAGATATAAAAGATTTACTTCTATTTTTTTTTCTTTTTACTTAATTGAGGAGACATCGGTTGGATTTATGAAACCATCCAGTCCTGAGTGCAGGACATGGACCCTTCTCTTACCTCTCTGACGTCTCATTTTCTCCTAACTGAATCAAACTGCTTTTCTACGGGGATAGGTTCGCATTCTGATTTGCTATATTGGAATAAAGAAACAAGAATCTAGTTTTCTATTATTTTCAATTTTTAGAAAAATAATTTGCTAATCATTTTTGGTATATCATGACTAAATGATGTTTTTGTAAATGAAAAATTATACAAATAATATGGATAGAATAAGTTCTAATGTACAGTGGAACCTGCTAAAGTGACCACTGTTGTAAAAAGAACACATGTCTATAGTGACTACTTTTGTACAATTTCTCTTTACAATCACCGCACTTTAACACCTTTTTAAAGTGACCATCTTTATAAGGTGACCAGTTTTGTTCTTCCCAAGGTTGGCCACATTAGACAGTTTTCACGGCATTTTTGAATAAATCGTGAAAATTTAAGAATATTAAAGTTTGCACAATATCGATGTTTTTACAATTTAAGTTTCAACAATGTTCTTGTATTTATCTAATAGACATATTAATGTTTTATAATTTCTCAAAATTATTGATAATATACAAATTATAGGCTGCATTTAAATTTGTTTCTAAAATAGAGGTTTTTGTGTTTTGTAAACTTATTCAAAACCTTAGAAATGTCATATTTTGAACAACTTATCACTATTACTAAAGCATAGCTGCTAACTCTTCCAATTTTTTCGGAAGATTTCCCACCACTAATTTTTACTTAGCATTTTATACTTAAAATAAGTTCAAATTTTTAAGGCAAAATAAAACTTAAAAAATTGTGGTGGGAAATTGAAAAAATCGGGAGAGTTGGCATCTATGCTAATGAATCTAACAGCAATATTGCATGTTTTATGTAGTAAACAATTATTGTTGTATTATATGGCACTGAATTAAAAAATAGTATTTCTAAATAAAATATTAAAATTCAGTATGATTTAATTTACTCATAAGCAGCAACAGTGGCTTATTTACTTAGTTTAAATTATTTCCAGGGTTTCATCAACTAACCTGCCATCTGTGTAAAATTAAAAATGTAGTACTTCTATCCGATTCACAGGCTGCCATTCAATCCATCAGTTCTTTTCAGGATCCACTATCAAAAGAAATTTTCCAGTGTCAACAATTCCTAATTTTGCTGAGGTCCCACCAAAAGCGTGTTGTTTTGCAATGGATTCCTGGCCATTGCGATTTATATGGCAATGAGCAGGCAGATTTTCTTGCCAAAAAGGGAGCAGTACTGACACACTGTGCAAAACGAGAAATCTCTTTCCACAGCTCCAAATTACTTATTAAGCAAATCATGCGGTCGATTTATCGTGAAAAGCTTCTATCTAGAATTTTAGCTAAATATGGAAGTAATAACTCCCTAGCAGACATTCCTGACAAACCTAGAATAGAGGCAGTGGCTGCTTTTTGTCTACCTCCATTACATCGGCATTCATTCCTGTCACACAGAGGCTACCTGCCCTCTGTGTGACAGAAATGAGCTTATGGACAAATACCATCTGCTTACCTGTTGAGCCCTCCATGGTGCTATGGACTCTTCATGATATTGGGAGGCTAGAGGACTTTTGGGCGATAACCTTCGGTCATCTTATTTGTACATTCTGGTTTTATCTCTTTTGTATTTGGCCCCTGCCATTGGAAATAAAAAAAAATTATTTCCAGGGGGACTATTGAATATAGTATAATTATATATTCAATAGTCCTCTATAATTATTTCTGTTCCTACAGGAATTAAGATGTTTAGATGAATAGCTATGTTACATGGTTCGTATTTTAAAATTAATATTTCTATGTTATGAAGAATTCAGTTTGTATTTTTATTCACATTAGGTGGGATTATAAGAGTTGTGTTCAGGGATCGCTCTAAAGTCTGATAAAAGTTTATCACAACGGCCCATTATCTTGAGAAATATGGGTTTTTGCATGTACAAAACCCATCATGTGTGTGTTTTTTTACATGACAATCAATAAATTTTGGGTAAATTTCTCAAAAATCGGAGTAAACATGAATCCTGGGGTCTTCGTTGGATATTGCATGGCATGACACTTATATTGTTACTCGCTTTCATTATGTATTAAGAATTGGAGCAGTAATGTTTATTTGAACATAATTATACATAATTTTATTTATAAATATGTATACTTGTAATTATAGGAGGATTTAAAACAAACAAAGAAAAAAAAAACTAGTTTAAACAACAACACCCCCCACCCTCCTCCCATTTCTGTTCTGAAACATTTCATATGAAAGCATGTGGTTTGCATTTAATCATATTTTAAGAAATTTTAATGATCAAGAGCCTGATCAAACTGAAATGAAACAGTTATTCTTCAAAACACATATTCTTCCTCAAATTTCTATAACTTTGGCAGATGAGCAAAATAAATAAAATAAAAAAAATAATTCAATTTGTAACAAATAAAACGTGATCTTTAAGGGTTTCTAGGAAGAGGCTTTATTGCCAAACTCTGACATCTAAACAATTTTTAATCAATCAGAATATTCTGTTCCACCAACCCCTAACCTTCTTGTGGCAATTTGCAAAATTCAAATGTGTTTACACTAAAGAAAATATTGCTTAGATTTAAAAAAAAAAAAAATTACATTTACAAGGATGACATTCTTCGGCTTTTTTTGTGATTTTAGACAACAAATACAGAAATGTTTCAGAGGATTTCAAATAACAATAATGCTAAATGAATCCATCATTGTTTAGTAATTGTAAAATTTCCCACCCTCTCTCACTTTACTAATTTGCAAAATAGTTGTGCATCAAAAGGCTATTAAATATAATTCTTCACACACTTCTGTTGAGTAAATGGTCCATCTCAATGATGCACAGGTGGTAAAAAATTTTAAATGTGTACTATTGTATTTTCTGATCTCCTTGATGATATGTTAAAGTTTACTTTTAAATTAAAGGATTTAATATTCATTTTATTTATACTTACTGAATAAACAGTAATTAAGTTATTAATTAACTTGTAATATTTTTGTCTTATAACATGTTCTGATGTTTTACTTCTTAAAACATCTTTTGTATACATATTTAATATGGTATGGAGGTACAAAATTTTCACAAATAAAAAACAAAAATTTTGCAGAAAAAAATAGTGAAATTTTGCTAAAATTTACAAAACTACTTATAAAACATTGTTTTGTCTACTAAAATTTATATACAATGTTAATTAAAAGCTACATTGTTGCAATTTCAACATTTTACTGCTTTAGAGTGGCCTTTTGTCCGTAACAATGACATTATAAGCTTTTTGTTTACACTCTATTAGGCTCCAAATGCTTTGTAAAGCTACTTCAGCTAAGGTTGGAAAAGAGCATTTATTAGCTCACAATATGTCTTTTAATCTTTATTCCTGTTTATTGATTGTAATATTAGACAGTGTAAGTGGGTGTACCCACCAATAAACTTATTTTGTGGAAGCGCTCTGAAAAAACGAATTTTTGAAAAGTTTTCAAGCAATATAATTTAAGGTGGTCATTAGGGTGGTCACAAGAAATCAACTTTCGAATTTTTGGGGTGGCAACCCCCCCAAAAGTTGCCAATAGGCTCAAAAATGAGATTGGTAAAGTTTCAGTTCATTTGCATAATATTAAGCTGTGCCGCATTGAGGTTAAGTTTAGAAAACGTGGTTTTTTGCAAAAAAGCAGTCTTTTCATCATAAAATAGATAAAATTGAGTCTAGAAACATGATATTGTTCTCGTTTCAGAAGTAAACTTCCCACCTTGATGAGTCGCACATCACTTTTATGTAAAAACTTAGATTTAATCCTCCATGCGGTTGTGATGTCAAATCCCATCCACTTTATTCCAGTTTTCACTGCAATACATCTATAATAATAATCATTTGTAACACTGAGATATCATAAAATAGGTTTGATATTAAAGCTTCTATGTAATTTAGAAGCCTTTTTTAAAAATAATTGCAAATCTTCCTGTTAATTTTTTTTATAATTTAAAAATTGCATGAAAATTTTACCGTGAAAACAACTTAAGATTATTTGCCCATTTCCAAAACGCTCAGAGGGTAACATTCGGATCATATTTAGTCCTAAAAAAAGCATATATCTATGCTTCTTTCAGGACTAGATATGATCCGAATCCTAAAAGTTGGCTTTTTTATGAAAGTTAGTATTTTGAAACAATAAATTGCTTTAGACATCCACCTGGCATAATGAACAGCACCATGTACTTTGAAAGAAATGTCTATTTGGGGAGACTCCTATAAAAATTAATCAATGTTAGGTTCAAGGGTGGTTCTAGAGTTGCAGTCTGGGAGGTGTAATGATATTTTATAATTTTAAATAAACTCTGTGTCTCAGAGGAGGATTGACTACTGGGGGGCACACAATGGAAAGGGGACCCTTCTGACTGTACAATACACTTCATATATGTAAACTAGCTGAAGCAGCCGTTCTTCTCACGGAATGGATATTGTCAAAACCAACAAATACAAATGAAAATAATCCCGCAGTGGTCTGGGCGCTAAACTCCGTTCCCATACGAACACAAGAACACGGCAAGTGAAGCAGCATCCGGCTTGGCCAGTGCTTGGGAGGGTCATCTCCCTCTCGGCTCGTCCGCATTGGAACCGTGTAAGCTAATGGGAGCTGGTGCACATAAAGTCAGTCGTCGCTTAAATGTCCTCCAAGTTGTTAAACAATACCTCTGGGGGTGCCACTTTCAGGTGGTGGTTGGTCCCTCATCTGGAATCGGTTCAAAATTAGGGACCAACAAGTAGAAGTCCAACCCCCTCGGGGGCAATGACACCCCTCTTTCCATGTATAGTGTCATCTATCTATGGACACGACAACTGTTGTATTGTTTTTTGGGGATTATGTTTTAATAATTCAATGCAGTAACTTTTTATTTTAATTGTATTAACTGTCAATTGTTTATGGTCTAATTTTAGTAATTAATATTGAGGTTTAATTTGAGTACCTTTTGTCAGGAGATATAATGGTCTGGGTGACTCTTCCTTTATTTATCAATAGCTTTTCTTTAAATTACTACTAATTACCCCTTTTTAATTTTATTATTGTCGTTTTTCCTAAATAATTACCCCTTTTTTACTTTAAATTAATTCTACCTTTGTTTTCCCTATCTCCGGAGGTGTAAATTTAATTGTCACATAACTTCTGCTGATTTTCTGCTAACTATTATGTTTTTCTCAATAGCCTAGCTTTTCTGCAATAATATTCTCCATCTTTTGTTTAAGTCCGGTTTTTAATTATTTTTACCCACTTCCGGTTTAAATTTCTGCTCCAAATTTTACCCAGGGTTGTCTCGGACGATTAGCTATCTCCCACTAAAATTTTAGGAAATTTTATAACGAGTTTAAGGCATTTTGTTATTGATTAAGTAATTTTTCCTCATTCAAAATGGCCGCCTTGCTTTGGTTTTTTCTCCGCCTTCAGGAAGCTACTTCCCGGCTGCCAGTCGCCATTTTTTTCCCTTCTCTCTTCCTCCCCTCCACGTCGAACTTTTGCAGATGAGATGGCGCTCTCTGATTGGTCCACATGTACTTGGTGACTGAAAAGTGCCTGCGCGAGTGAGCAGGAAGCGTCATTTGGAGGCGAGGTTCGGTGCAGGTCTGAGGTCCTTCAGAGGCTCCAGTGTTTCCTCCTTTTTGGCGAAGACTTCGTGATCGCTTGAGATGCAAGCCGACTCCCTTATGTTTGGAAGATATGAAAATCTTTTAATGATGGCTGGGGGGCCCAAAACACCGTGCTGATCACCGACTTTTTAATTTTTTTTTTTTTTTTTTTTAAACATTTTTTGGTAGCTTCGCCTCATGTTCCAAGACAGTTTTCTTTTTCATTCATTTGATTTTGTTTGACATCGGTCAAGATGGCCGTTGTCCATCACCTGCTCCTTGATTTTTCTTAAAGGTTGGCTCAAGGCCCCCCCTTTTCTTCGACGTCCCATCGATGAATACACCTGCGGTCTAAATTTGTCTTTGATGAAATCCATCAGGCCTGTGACAAATATCGGCCAGGTTAGAGATGAGTTCGGGCTCATTTTTTGAAGCCCGAGCCCTAGGAGTTTTAATCAGAGCCTGAGCAATATTATTTAAGTCGGAGCCCGAGCCCGAAATTTCAGCTAAAGATAAAAAAAACAAAAACAATTACTTTATTGATAAAATACAATAAATTTTGCCATTTGTGCAAATTAAAGACAAATATAGTTGCAAACTCCGAATGCACTTTCTAATTCTTTATATCCATCCTTTATCAAAAAATGTCGGATCTCATGACTAACTAAGGAATATAAACCGCCGTTCTAAAATACCCAAAGAGCTTCACGCACCTTCTAGGCACCCGTGCCGCTATTTTTATTTATTTATTTATTTATTTTTTATAAGTATTTTTAATTTCCTCATGAATCAAGTTTTAAAATCTGTTTCAAGCAGTATGTTCAACAAGGGAGAATTTTTTCCCGAGCCCGAATACAGTTGTGAATTACAGAGCCCGAGCCCGGTTCTTTGGGCTCGGGCTGAACCCGTCTCATCTCTAGGCCAGGTCCACCACTACAGCTAGGCCCGGCGATGAAAGGGCAGAGTCATCACGCCGATGCTGCAGAATTATCGTGGGAACTACGGTCTACGATATCCTAGTGACGAGTATCGATCTCTGGACCCCCGGCGTTCCTGTGGACGAATTTTGGTGAGCCTTATCCATCCTTTTTCCCATTTTTTCTCATGACCTCTAAGAATCCAGTAAGCCATGGAGATGCTTCAATACTCAACAAAGCTTCTTGAACTTTTTTCCTATTAAAAGAACCTTTTTTTTGTAAATTAAAGGGGGTTTAAATCAACTGAAATGCCTGAAAATTAGAAGTGTTGCTTTTCCATGTGAGGACGGCTTTGTGTGTAATAATGATCTGCTTCCGTTTGTAATTAGTGATATTTCAAGCAATTTTTTGTGTAAAATGCTGCTATAATGTGATTTGTCATTCTTAAGTATCATTTCTACCATTTTAGGGGGGGGGGAATTAAAGCTTAATTGTAATGCCAGAAGTTTAAGTGTTAACTGATGCTTTTTTTAATGTGTAAGTCTTCGGCATATTAAATATGTTTTGACCTCTTAAATTTTTTCAGCTTAATGGGGTTTTAAGTAGTGGAGTTTGAATGGATTTTGGATTGAAGCCTTGAGTGGGCTTGGCTCAAGGATTGGTGGGGGGACTTGTTAGACCAGTCTATTTCAATTTTTTTTGTTTTTTGAGCAATGTTAGTTTTTCTTTTTTTTAAACTCAAAGTGCAGAAATTATTATTTTTTTTTTTTTTTGGTTTACTTAAAATTGGGTACCCAAATTTTTTGTTATCAAGATGTTAAGCTATATGCCACAATGCTGAAATTTCTTTAATGAGTAACAGTAAATACATTGATGCATAGCTGCCATTTTCTTTTGTTGTTATTATGATGTGTTAAAATAAATTGAGTTGGTGATCAATTTTTATGTCTCTATGTTTATTTTACCACTCTTCATTCACACACTTCTGGCAAGGGAAAGAACTTTGGGTTATCTATCTTCCTTTTTGCAAGCACAACGCATGGTTTAACTTTTTGAATTGGTTTAACTTAAAAATCTAAATTACTTTTGCTTATTTTTCACGGCCGTGGTTAAAACACCACACAACAATAACAAATGAAAATAAGTAAATAAATATCAAACAAATTTTGGTTATACATTTAATCGCTTACAAAAACTGTTTTAGAATATTCTTAAGCCATAGTCTAACTATACTTGATTTTTTAAAAATACTGTTTGGAGTGTGCATTATATTCCCCGCGTATTTGTCCTCTTGTTCTTCAAAATTGAAATCTATGTTAAAATTGCCTAATCCCTGCCACGCATATTCTAACTATACTTCACCTTTATTTACTCGAATATAGACACCAATATTCCTATTAAATAAACAATAGGGTTAGGTAATTTCTCGACAAAGATGGTTGTGTTTTGTTGTGTTGTGGGATTACCGATTTTAGCAACACGTGGGCTCTAGGCCAATGGCGGGGTACCCACCATGGGGGGGCTTTCTAAGGGGTCCTAACCTGTATTTCCACCAAGTTCCAGAGGAAAGCATGGAAAAATCCAAACGGTTAAGTCGGCGGACGCGACCTGGTTTTGAACTAGGCATCTTCCATCACCCAGCACAGCGCGTTATGCGCTTTTCCACTGGTGGGGCACTTGAAAAACATGGAAGATATCGCTTCAGAGACTTATTTCTTTTATGCCAATTTTCGTGATACATCATCAAAAATGGCAAACCTTGGGGGATTTTTCTTGTTTAATCTGGCAACCCTTGAAACTTGATTTGCCCTTTCACCAGGTAGACAAAAATCTTTGTCCTGAAATTAACAGCACCCAAGAGCTAAATATTACTTAAAAAACACCTTTTTTTCTCAACTTACCCTTTATAAGGTCGTTTTTTTAAAACATTTGAAAAATTTGAATTTGTGTTCGTTACATTTGAATACAAGATTTTTATGGCTATCTTCATTTTCCTTCGATATATGAAGACAAATATGAAAATAATGTTTTAGCCCCTCAGAACAGTTTGAACAGTAACTCTAAAAAACTCTGAAAATGACTGTTATGCATTCGTGTTAGCTACATTTTAAAGCAAGAATTTTGTGACTATCTCTTTTTCCCTTTGAGATATGATGGAAAATTTGTAAACAGCATTTTGACCCCCTTATACCCATTATAATGCAAATTCTAAAAAATCCTGAAAATAATTTTAAGGCATCTGTGTACTCTATATTTTTAAGCAAGAATTTTAGGCTATCTCTTCTTCCTCTGACATATGAAAGGAAATGTGAAAAGAACGTTTTGGCTCCTTACACCCACTTGGGTGCGAACCTTTGACCCCCCCCCCCCCTTAGCCCCGTTATGATGTGAATTCTAAAAAAAAAACCTGAAAATAATTTTAAGGCATTTGTGTTCACTATATTTTTAAGCAAGAATTTTAGGCTATCTCTTTTCCTCTGACATATGAAGGGAAATGTGAAAAGAATGTCAAAGAATGTTTTGGCCCGCATACACCCACTTGGGTGTGAATTCTAAAACACTCTGAAACTGATTTTTAGGCATCCTTGTTTGCTACATTCTAAAGAAGAATTTTATGACTATCTTTATTTCCCTTATTTTGAGATATGATGGCAAATTAAAAAAAAACGTTTTGGCCCCTTATCCTCCCTTTTATGCGCATTCTAAAGAACCCAGAAAATGAATTATAAGCATTTCTATTCCCTATACCTTTAATCAAGAATTTTAAAGCTATCTCTATTTTTCCTCTCATATATCGAGAGAAATGTGAAAATAACGTTTCGGCCCCTTACACCCGTTTGGGTGAGAATTCTAAAAAACCCTGAAAACAACTTTTTAGGTATCTGTGTTAGTTATATTTTAAAGCAAGAATTGTATGACTGAGTTATGAAGGGAAACGTGAAAAGAACGTTTTGGGCCGCCATCTCCATCTGGGTTCGAATTTTTAAAAATCGCTTCTTAAATGACGCCGGGTACAAAAGCTACAATCTCCTAAAATTTCATGTCTGTACTTCCAGTAGATGTGGCTGGCTGATGATCGTCAGTCAGTCAGTCAGGACATCTTCCTTTATATATGAAGGTAAAATGTGTAATTAATCATCAAATGTGAAATAAATGTTTAATTAATCACATAATTAATGAAGTATGTAAATACCAAAAATAACCTTGCATCTTCTCCCCCCCCCAATCAATCAAAATTATTGTTATATTTGAAGAGTTCCTATGTTTGCCATGTAGATAGTGTTATTTGTTTATTTCATCCCAGTGAATTCCCCATGCAGAATTATTTTTCACTTTCGTTTTCAAAATCCTGAGAGGGGTAATTACCCCCATTACCCCCCCCCCCCCCATAAAACTGCCAATGGTTAGGTTAATTCTTTATAGTTATCCCTGAGCTGTTCATTTCTTAAATGTTCTGCAAGAAAATTTGAAATTTCTTTCAAATTTTGTGTTCTTTATGTAATAGTTTCATCTTCACAATAGAAGTTTTGTACTTTGTCTTGTCCAACTTAGACCACCCAATCTGAAATTCTTAAAAAATATCTGGATGAAGAGCAGTAGCTTCGCCCACTTTGCAATCAAAACAGATTTTAGGAAGATTTCTAAAACATGATGGCGACAACGTAAATATAGAAGATTTCGATCCAGATTGCTGCAGCAAAAAATGCACGTTCCCCTAAGGCAACAAGTGGTATCAAAATACATTGCCTGAATTTTACCAACTGCCTCCCATTCTTCAACTGCTGTAAATACAGCTTTTGCCTAAGAGTTATTCTCATATTATTTTAAAGCTGAGGAACTCCTATTAACTGTTCTTCATCGCCACAGCTAATTAAAATCGCTATTCTCTCTACATTTTCTTTATTCAAAATATGAGGAAGCATTTTTCCATCCCAGTGAAAAACAGCACCCTCTAAATCAGAATTTAAAATCTGCTTTTAATGAGATCAATTCTTTTTGAAATTCTTGTCTTATGTTCAACACCAGTTACGTTATACCAGTATGCAAATCATAACGATAATATGGGAGCTAAGGTAGACATAGTCCTTCCTTGCCCATAGGTATGGGCACCCATGCCCATTCTAAAAGTAAATAACAGACAACAAAAATAGCATTGTAATAAAGAAAATTTGAGAGGTTTGTCTTAGATGTGCTTCAACTGAAATACAAATCAAGATCGTTCTTCTGAAGTACAAAAGTGCATATCAAATAAATAAAAATATTTCACGAATTGTAGTTTAAGTTATGAAAACTCTTGATTTATTTTTTGTTTTTTGATGCAAATAATACAAAAGACGATCAAAATTACTTAAAATTCTTAATTTGTCTTTTTCACTACTTTTACAAAAATGCAGATTTTGGTGGTACGATTCACAAACAGACCTAAAAAAACACTGAATGTCATTCAATATTGGTTTTGTTGAGTGTAAAAGTTCAAAGCAACAACATTTTTTATGAAATAAAACAAGAACTAGGTCTGTAGAGCAAAAAGTTTATACTAAATGAAGGAAACACTAGGTATTTTTGGCAAAAATCATATTTTTTCAAGAATTCAACCTTGATGCAGCACGAGGTAATATTATGCAATTGAGCTAAAACTTCGTCAATCTCATTTTCTAGTCAATTGGCAACTTTTAGGGGGGGTGCCCCAAAAAATAACATTAAAAATTTTTTCCCCCATATAACTTATGACTACCCTAGTGGTCATACTTGCAGCCACAGATGGGAAAAATAATTGACCAATGTGAAAATAGGCTTCATGTGTTGTATTTAATTATATTTGCAAAAGAAGGTTATTGAAAGTTTCTTCAAATGCAGTTTTTAGTGTTGCGTTTAGATCCAGATAATCTGACTTTGTTATTCAAGAGTAGCTTTCAAGTCTTCTATTTTGTTCCACAAATCCTGAGCAAATGGGTAACTTGAATGTTCTAATTTGTTAGTTAATTTCATTAATATCGGGCACAGTTCAGATATGAAACTTATTTGAATATTGAGTTTATGTTTGAAAGATTCTTTAACATAATTTTCTTTTTTTTTTTTTAAAAAGCTATCTGCAACTATTCACAAAAATAAGAAATTTTTGCTTAAATTTGTGCATATTCACAAATTGCTTATATTTCGCATTTATTTGCAATTATTAGAAAATTTTGCATAAATTCACATCTATTTCATAAAAAACAAAATTCTGTACCTCTAATTCTGTACAAATATGTATAAAAGTTTTTTGCTCTTGTAAGATTTAAGTCTTTTTTGCTTTTTTGCCGATATCATCTCTGCAATTAGTAATTATTTAAGCTAATGATTAGCTTAATTTTAATAAATTCTTGTAAATTAAGGTGCTCAGAATTATAAAATTTATAAAAAATTATTGAAAATCATGCATTATTTATTATTTTTAGTTTCATATATTTTTTATTGACTGGCTCATATATATTTTATTTATTATTAAAACTGGAATTTTAGTATATTTTCCAGTATGAAAGTTTCTAAGCATTGTTTTTCCTTGTATCTCTTTGTAATGTTTGTTTCCAATATGCATTCAGTATAGTTTTCATTAAAAATATTTTACAGTGTAAATGTATTGCATTAAAGATTTTAAATATATTAGAATCATTCCACAATAATAAAAGTCTGCAAATGAAACTGTCTTTTATCATATATATTATTTCTCAAAGGTGTTTTTTTCTGGCGCGGCTAGATCTCGTTAAATACTTGATCAAAAAAAAATTTAAAAAATTCCCAGTTAAAGCTTATTTCTACTTTTGATGAAAAATATGCAAAAATTCGGAAAAAATCGTTTTGTTAATAAAAAAAAATCATATATGATTATTTCTCAAAGGTGTTTTTTTCTAGTGTGGCTAGATCTCATTAAATACGTGACCAAAAAAATGTAACAGACGAAAGGAATATACTTTCTTTAAAAATGAGTGGCAATGACAAAAAATGTAAGAAAAATAGAACAGCTGGGAGTTATGTTTTTTGTATAGATTGGATGGATGTTTGAAGGTAACTAGAAATGCAGGTTTTTTTTGTAAATAGTTTGTAAAATAAATATTTAAATGAGGTTAAAAAAACTTCTTATTTTGTCTTTTCAATCGAGCTGTCTCATTTTGATAATTCAGTGATTGTATTCATCAGTCGCCAGCAGAATATTTTGTTCTATGCCATTTTCTCGTAGGTTTGGCGACATTTTTCTGGCACCCCCAGGTGGGCGGCTCCAATAATAAAACTGTACTTATTCCCCGGATTAATCTCACACCCTTGGATCCAACCGTACCCTTACAAATGATGAGAAAACAATTCCCAATAAAAGTATCCTTTGCTATGACCATTAATAAAGCTCAAGGCCAGACGCTTGAAAGGGCAGGATTGTATTTACCGGAACCTGTATTTTCATACGGACAATTATATGTGGCTTTTTCACGAGTTCACAAATTCAGTAATATTCATGTTTGTATTAAAGAAACATATCATCAAAAATTCAATGATGATCACATAACTGCTAATATTGTTTTTAAAGAGGCTTTATAAAATAAAACTGTTAAAATAAATGTCTACTTTTTGAATGATTTCCAATCAAACATCTAACTGACCCGTGAAAATATTTAACAGAATATTATGTACTTATAGACACATTTATTCATTTTCACACTACAGTATGGAACCTCTTATCCGGAAAACCAGTTATCCAGAATCATTTTTCAATCGATTAAATTCCTATTTTTTCCGAAAGAAAAGCAAAAAATGAGTTTTTATTTATATTTCTTATGCTTTTGTTTTTTTTTATTTTGAGTACTACAGCTAGATTTTATGAAGTAAGCAATCTGGTAAGGTATTTTATTTATTTTTTTAGTGTGTGAGTAAGTTTTCAAGAAATTATCATATATTTACTACTTCCTCTCTAAGTGATTATTTATCTTGATCATATTAGTTTTTTTAATATTATTTTGCTAGTACATTAACAATTGATTTTTAATTCTAATCAAAAATAGAGTAACATTTATGCTACCAATCAAATCTAGATGTCATGTTTATCCCCAACCTGTTATCCAGGAAATTCAGTTATCCAGAATATACCCGGTCCCAACCATTCGGGATAACAGGTTCCATACTGTATAATATTTACAGTTGTAGTATTAAATACGATATTGTGCAAAATTTTTGCACGGGTCAGCTAGTAACTGATTATTTAAAAATGAAGGCAATCTGATTTTTTTTTTTTTTCAGTTTTAAAGCATGCATGGTAGGGTCATAATTTTTTTTCAAAAATATTTTAAAACCTAATTTAAGTGCCGTGACTAACGTAACTTCTGGTAATTAAAATGTTATGTTAGTAACACCTCTTAAATGACTAAAATGACCAGTATTTAATTAGGTATTAAATTCTAAAAATTATTTTCTTATTTATGACTCTTCTGTGCGTGTTGTAAAGCTGAAAAAAATTAGATTTTTATCTTTAAATAATCAGTAATAAAAAAATATTCTCGTTTTTAGATAAAAATGTTATTTTAGTCATAATGGAATGTCCTATTAGGTAAAAATAGAATATTAATGTTTCAAAGTTATAATAATTTTCTTTTAAACTTTTTTGTGTGTGCGTAAAATTCTTTTAGTTTGTTTTTCACAATAAAAGATAGTTTGTTTTTCACAATAAAATTTTGTAGCTTTTACAAGATTATATGATAAAAGGTATTTTTAACCAGTTTAGACAAACATATATTTTTAATAATTATTAAAATATGTTGAAGTAACACTTTATAAATGAAAAAACAAACATAAACATCATCAGGAGATAAAAGATCGCCACCAAGTTCCACTGCCTTTCTGAAAGTCCATTTGGTACTTGTTATCCTTTTCAGCTTTCTTTCATTTTTGAAACATTGTAAAGCAATAAAAAGTTCAGGAGGCAATAAAAGGATATCAACCTAAAACCTCAATAAAATTGCTGATAATTTAAATTCAATTGTATTTCCTAGTAATTTAAGGTAATGAGAGAAATTCTCTAGCTAAGCTTACACCGGACTATCAAAACATCATATTTTTTATTACAGAAATGTTTGAATGCTGGGAATCCTTTGTATGGGACACCTGATCAAAAAGCAGTTTGTTTTAGTTGAATCACAAAACTTGTAATCATTAGAACTTTTCCCCTTTTGTGGGGATGAAAACATTCAAATTTGTTTCAGTTGAATCTGAAGTTTATAAATAATTTTCCAATTATAAAAATATTTTATTAGACTATTAAAATAGTAATAAAATTTAAAATAACACTATTGTATGCTATACTATCCAAATTTAAGAGATTTAAAAAATGTTAGTTTTATTGCATTTATATTAGCTTAAATGACAGTAGTTACATGCTTTCATTTCAACAAGTGAAAAATTCTTCATTTGCAAATCAGTTAAGGCATTCAACACTTGGCAGAGTATTGGTACATGACTAGTGAAGAAGGGAGTGATTACTTTTCTCCTTATGGGTGTAGAAATACAGTATTAGATTTGAAAAGACAATTATAAAATCTCTTTTATTTTATACATATTGTTAAATGTTGTACATTTTTATGTACTGGTAAAATTGATCAAAAGTATTTGTTTTTGCTGATAAATTACAAAGCCAGTTTGTGTTATCATGGAAACAAGAGGCAAAATTTAATTAAACCTATTAACTAAGTTGTCATGAGTTCTAAGGTTCAATTACATTTTATATACTATTTTTAGTTTTTTTTTGTTCATTTGTTAAAATGACTTTATAAACTATTAAAAGTACTATTGTTTGGTTAATAAGCTTATACTTTAGTTTATCAAAGAGACTTGTTGCTGTATACACCATATTGGGTTAAATAGGCTCCATGTGTTTTTAAAAATGGTTAATTTAGGATTGCTAAATTAACAGCTTTTTTTTAAAGGAAGCTTAAAATTATTTTTAAAATTTGACTTTTATAAGTGTTTGCTAAAAAAAATTTGTGCAATTTCATAAGAGAAAATGTTTGGTATCTCTGATGCATTAAATGTATAATGCATGCTTGCTTTGAAATTTAAAATAATTTGTCAACAGTTGTATGTATACAGCTTGTAAATTCAGTTTACTATACACACTTCACTGTGCTAAGTTCTGTTTTTTTTTTCTAAGTGGCTGTAGCATGTCTGATTTAAGTAAATAATTTAAAAAAAAAAGAGAAAAGCAGACACTTATGATTATTTATGAGTACTTAGTACATAAAATTAAAAAAAATACACTTTCTTTGCAGGTGCTGAATGCTAAATTAGCAGGCTATTCATTGGGAATTATTTATACTTACAGAGGGAGAGTTGAACCTTCCAGTAACTATAGATATGATCGTAGGTATCAGTTGAACTTGTATTGAATTTTGACCAATCAAAATTAATGCTCTAATGATGAATATATATTAGGGTGCCCAAAAAAATGAAAGTCGTTATTTTTTTCGCATACCCTCTTATTTTTTTCCTTTTATGTCAAAACAATTGTAAACAAAGTTTCATGTAATTTGAACAACGGCAACCCGTGCCGACTTGCATTTGAACGCGTTAGTCAGTACATGTGTATTAAGGTGCACCAAGATGCAAAGGGATTTTTTTTTTTCATAATCGAATACGCATACCCTCTATTTTTTTTCTATTTCATCCCAGTAACATAAATACAGAGTATTATTGCAATACGATAATGGCAACCTGTGCCGACTTTAGGTCAAAGTTGAACGTAAAATCTTGTATGGGGAATACTATGGAAAGATTGTGAAATGCATTTTTCTTTGGTACGTAAGACACCATTTTAGTCAAAGTAAATATTTCTATTACAGCAAAAGAAGCATATTATAGTAAAAGAAACATTATACATATTTTTGTTTCAACGTTTGTTTTTTACAATCAGGATGGATTTTTGTGTGTTCTTGTACACAACGTAGCAAAAATTGTCTTTGTTCCTCCTCAACCATTATTAAAACATACAAGTCCTGCATCATTTTTACCGCCCTTTCAGCTGTATCGTTCACTGTTCTAAGCATTTATATTGTTTATTTAGCATCTAGAAATGCAGCGTTATTATTCCATGAAGAGAGACTCTCATTGAGAAAACTGTCATCAATTTTGAGTCTAGGAAATAATAACGAACAACGATTTTATATCTTCGAATACAGACAGATATAAAATCATCGATGCTTTTTTCTATGAAAAATAAATTAAAACAACAGGTATCAATTACGTGATATATATAATTAACTAAATAAAAATCTACACAATCAATATATCAGACTCACCATTACAATGGAACACGAAGTTCGTCCTTCGATGAAATGTATTTCTTCTCATGGGCCTAGAAATTTTCTCTATGTAAATTTGCCACCATCTTAAATTTTGTTTCTTCGTCCACATCATCATCAAAAAGTACTAATATTGCTATTTCATCAGTCAAATACCATAAATGCTGGAGAAATTTCTGTAAAGCAGCTTTCGAGATATTTTCATCCACATTTTCGTAAGCTTTCAAAAATTTCAAAAAGCACAAACCTTTGTAGGGTGCTTTAACTGCCAAAATGCATCGAAACCATGGTTTAACATACATTGTCACAATAAACAAGCAGGCGTCTAACGATGCTTCCCTATCCTTTGTGTTTAATTTCATCTGAGAACTAAATAATTATAGTTTTAGGGAGTAAATCGCTCGGGCCATCCATCTAGCTTGATGCATGGCACCCGGAGGTCTGACTTTTTTTTTCTGCATCTCCAGCTAAAAATACGATAGAAAGTCCAATCAAGTCTTGATAGTCTTCTCTGGCCATATCAGTTTTAAGTTCAGCCCGGTAAAACAAGCAAATTTTCAAGTTCGGATACAGTTAGGAACGATTCCACTGTATCTCTATAGCATTGCATTTTAGTGGTATCGATGTTCTTCCAATTCTCTTTGAGCTTTTTAAAGGAAAAGGATATCGGGGCTTGTTATCACTTGTTTAATTTTCACTTCGAATACAGCCTCAGTTCGTATACATGATGACTGCAAGCGAAAAAAAGCATTTCCCTATCAAATTTTTGCTCTAGAAGCCTGCAAACGTCATTAAAACGACATGTATTCGAATCTGTAGTATCACAACAGATAATTTGGACTTTTTCTTCGAGATTCCAATCTAAGACCGCCTGCCAAATATCCTGCGTCTGTTCTTTGCCTGTAGAATTTTCCAGTTTTGGCACAGCAATGAGTGTTCTTTGAGTCTATATGAAATAACTATGGGTAAGCCTTCTTCTTTAAATTTTAAAGCACTCAAAGCAGGTAAGAGTTTGCCATCCCAATGTAAGATCACTACATCTGGTACCTCGTTTTGGAAATCAATTTGTATGTTTTCTGCACATTCCTTCCGTTTTTCTGTTCGGATCCTTTGAATTGAAGACTGACTTAACATTGGCGAATTTCCGATAAGTGCATCAATAGTAGCTTCAAGAATAAACACAGAATCTCGTATACTTATCCGATACCTGTTTAATGCAGCAACTAACTTTGGAGTAATGAAATCTTTCCTCATTACAGATTTACTTGTCCCAGGTTCTGAGATTTCGACTGGTGTTAGGAAATCTTCTAAATCTATATTTTCACTAGAATTCAATGAGGAATCGTCTTGCAATGATATCAAAGATATTTGATTCGCCGATTGTCTTCTTTGACAGTTCGAAGTCGTGCCCTTTCCTCTTTTTTGGCCAGTTTTTTATCCACTCCTCCTAAATGACCGGCTGGCTCGGCTCTCTTTGCCGCTGCAAGAACATCCTATCTTCCTGTATTTTCATTAATTTAAGCTCATCAGCATGTGCAATATCGAAAAAATTGTCTAAATTACTTGAAAATTCTTGTTGTCGCCGCTTGAATACGTCTTGTGATTTCTTTGAATTTGTCTCTCCAAACTTCATACATATTTACAAGCTTCCTCACACAATTCAGCAACAATTTTGTAGGTATGCGTGCCTTTTACCAAAAGATAGTACATTCGCGAATAGCGAGATTTGCACTTTCATTAACAGTTAAATTCACTTCTCGAATATTGTAAAACAAAACCAAGAGAACTTGCCCATTCGACGGAAGTTTTGAACCCTTTTTTTTTTTTTTTGCTTTATGTTTCCTATTAAAAATATCCTTTTTTTAAAACTACGTAATTCCACTGCCATGCTCTGTTCGCTGATAAAAAACTATACAAACATTTATTAACAAAACAGATTAGAATAAACACATTGATACGTAGACGTGCACTGTCCTGTGTAAACTAATACTGATACGTTTCAGAAATAGCCCGTTGTCACTATCGAAGTATTCCAAAACCTGTCTTTTTCTGTTTTGTTTTATTTTTACCATTTGTAGGTGGGGGGCACTCCGCTACAGACACGAGTCTTCAGCGTTCGCTTGTTTAAGTATACACATGTACTGACTAATGCGTTCAAATGCAAGTCGGCACGGGTTGCCGTTGTTCAAATTACATGAAACTTTTTTTACAATTGTTTTGACATAAAAGGAAAAAAATAAGAGGGTATGCGAAAAAAAATAACTATTTTCATTTTTTTTTGGGACACCCTAATATATATATATATATACTTAAATTTATACAGTGAAACCTCTGAAGAACGGCCACTATTGAAGCCATCAAAAAATGGCCTACATGAAGAGACAGGCCTTGAGATGTCTCGTTTTCAGATTTGGACATATGGTTACCATAATTTATGGCAAGAATGCTGTGGATACAATATAAGCCTCATAACTAATATAGTTAAATTAGTATCATTAATATAATAAATTGAAAAATTTTTTTAAAAATTAAGATTTAGGTTAAATAAATAAATAAAATGTGTTTAATATTAGTAGAATACTGTAGAACCCTTCTCGTCATCCTCGGCTGGTCTGTCACTCCGGTTAATCCATCTGTGATTGAGCCAAACTTTCTCTAACTTGTCGGCTACTCACCACCCACATTACATACTCAAGTACTGTAAATACATTCACTTTTACTCTTTTTCTATAATAGCAGCTTTTGTGCAGTTTATTGTAATGTTTTTACTGTGGAGAACAATGCGTACAGTTATTTTTGAGTTCAGAGATTGTTTATTTTATTGTAAACCCATATTTTTCTGTATATTTTGATAATCTGTCTTTTCTTGTGTTCCAACCAAGGCTTCAAACCGGAACTTAACCAGAAACTGAAAACCGGAAAAAACAGTTATTTTGGTCGTAACAAAAACTGGAACTGAACCGGGAAAAAAAAAAAAAATATATCAGTTTGTTTGGGTTCGATACATCTTCAGTCATTTTGTTGCTTAACCAGCTTATCAATACTGTATACTGTAAGCATTATATAGTAACCAACTTACCAATTAAAAAAAATAAAATCTTTTAAACTTTGATAGAATTACATATTTTGCTTGATATAATTATATCTTTGTACAAATAAGAATATACATGAAATAAAATTATTCATTCGGAACTGAACCAAAAACCGTTATTTTTGGCGGGGTGAAAACTGGAACTGAACCGATATATTTATTTTTGGTTGAACCAGAATGAAAAAAAATTACTGTTTGAAGCCCTGGTTCCAACCATACCTTTAGTTCCTAAGGTGACAGATTAGGTTTCTACTGTAGGTGAAATAGTGAATTAAATCTACTGTTATAGTGAATATTATTCGAAGTTTTTAAGATTAATTTCTTTTCACTTTTTCATGTATTTTTATATGATTTAGTTAATTTATTCTGCCTGTTATGTTTGAATTGGTAATCACGCGTAAGTTATTCCATTAAGTAAATTAAGAGATAATTAAAACCGGTTTATTTAATCAGTACTTCAATTTCATGCATAACTGCACAATCGTATGTAATTTGGCAAGCATAATTAGATATCTCTTACATATAATAATAGTAATTGCACAAACACTTGTATCATGTGGATGCCTGAGACGGTAAATATGTATGCACAATACAGTAGTAGCTTGAATTTTTCTGGATAAACAATGTTTCTACAACATACAGCAATGTAAACATGAATCAGTATAAACTTCTTTAACCACTTAAAAGCATCGTTGAATTAGTGTTGGCACACACTATTACGAAAACACAAGTGAATCCAAGAGACAACTTTTGAAAGCACGAGCTAGCCTTTTAAACATGCATTGTCTAAAAGCTAGGAGGAAGTGATGCAATTCACATTAGCTTGATAAAATAAAGAACAATATATTATACAAAAAATTATTGATGGCTGGCAAGAAAAAGAGTTTGCAATTTTTCAAAAAGAAAGTGGGCGAATTCCCCAAGGGTCAAAGTCGTATTCCCTGAAAATTTTAAAATTAAAAAAAGAATCAGGGATCAAACTCTGCAAATATTTCCTTAAAAAAAAAAAAAAAAATCTTATAAATCCTCCATTTTAAACGACAATCCTATATTTTTGGTGCCCTAATAATAATTACCCTAAAATTTTTAGTGTACCATAAACTTAAGATTATCTTAAAATTTACTCTTACGAGTAAGTGATATTTGTAATAGGATAAGTGACAAGAATTAAATACTTAATTTCTACTTTATCAGGGCTGTCAACCATCAATCTTTCTTCCATAAATAATCATCTCAAGTTTTGTCTAATTTGTTAGATATACGGCATTTTTAAAATGACTAATGAATTATTTATGGACAGATATGATAGACTAGTTTCATTATATGCTTTTATAATCCATTCACACATTATTTCCATGGATGTATGATGCAATTTTATACTCAGTAAATATATCTCCTTCCTACATACATCTATTCAACTGTTGTCTTAAATTAATTTTAAATGGCTTTTTTAGACAAACATCTAATGTTTATTTCTATAATGTTAATTCACATACAATAACTGCATATCAGTTGTATTTATTGTGAGCAGCAGAAGCTTGATGTCCAAGCATTTCTTTATAATCTTAACAAAAGTTCTAAAAAGTTCAGTGCTCTTCTAAGTGGCATATTGTCATATTTAACTAAACAAAGATTTATTGAGTCTTTCTGAAACCCTCATCTAACCTTTAAAGATTTCCCAAAGTATGTTATGAAAAATTCATTGTAATATGTTGTCTTCTTCTTTTTGTGAGCTTAATCCTTTAAGCTCACAAAGCATTTTAATTACATTTTCCAGTTTTTGCAGATGCTTAGAGTGATATTTAAATTTCTGACATCAGTATAATATAACATTAATAACTTTTCTGTAAAATATATCTGTAGTACTGATGAAAAATGTGCATAACATTTTTCACCCTTTATCATTTTGAGGAAATTTCATTATTATATGGTATGTAGACACAGGAAAATTGACTAATGCTTCTAAATTTTCTAATGAAAATTTTCCAAAGCATAAATATTGCCTGTGAAAGGGTTAAACTGGACCCTTCATGACAGTTTGTGCTTTTAAGAATGATTATCTTATGAGGTTTTGATCAAGAATGATTTTCAAATCCAAGTGTTTTTCTTGAGTTGCTACAAAGACATGCACATATCTAGCTAAGAGCATTTTTAGAAAAGGTTAGACAATTCATTAGAAATTAGAAAGTCTTCATCTATGCAATTACAATGTTGTGAAATCCTCCTTGC
Source organism: Cheiracanthium punctorium (assembly GCA_038373885.1). Taxonomy (NCBI): domain Eukaryota; kingdom Metazoa; phylum Arthropoda; class Arachnida; order Araneae; family Cheiracanthiidae; genus Cheiracanthium; species Cheiracanthium punctorium. Next base: position 50,230 of record JAWZYV010012667.1, on the reverse strand, counting down.
CATAAACTTTCTTTGCTCATTTTAGCATATCTGCTTTGCTCCAGTGTAAAAAAAAAAAAAAAAACGAGGGACAAGAAGAGAGCCTAAGCACTTTTGACTTAGAAAATAGTTATCAAAAAGCTTCTAGGAAGTTTTTAACCTGACCACACTAGATAAATATTTTTACACCAGTGATTTAATCATCTCTGAAAATGTCTAAAACTCTTTTTAAGTAGTGATGTACTGAGTAGTTGTTAGAAAGAATTACTGATTTTCAAATGAAGAATTTGGCACTAAAAAAGAAAAAAAAATCATGTAATTGTCTTTTAAGTAACATAAATTCAATTAACTGCAACAATATTTTTAAAAATATCTCAGATTTCTGCAGTATAGTGTATAACAGTGTAATATTGTTCATAAACTTGATCATTAAAATGTCTTAAATACTGTAAAATCCCAATTATTAGTCCCTACTATCAGAATTTTTTGCTTTAATCGAGCTACTAAATATTTCTAGAATTTTCTTTGGTTCTATATTTTCTATTTTTAAAATTACACACACACACACACACACACACACACACACACACACACACAAAAAAAAAAAAAAAAAAAAAAAAAAAAATCGTGAACTTGATCCCTCAAACATCTAGGAAAATGAAATTCAGTAATAGTATTCTCTTAAAATTTCATTGTATCATGCCCTTCTCCACCCCTCACCTTCTTTTGAAAGCAAATTATTGCAATGCTCAAGGTCAAGGTTCCAAAAGAGAAACATATAACAAAACAGAATTTTTAGAATGTTGGTTGCAGTTTATCTCGGGTCTAGTCATATGACCCCCTACCTGGAAGCAGGGAATGGTTCAGCTGGTCACAGGGCCCAGTGTATCTGGAAAGTATGGTGGTACATTCAGTTAATTCTACAGATTCAAAGCTAGTAGAAATAAGAGAAAGTAAGATGTTCCCAGCAAACACACACAGGTTCTCTGAACGTCTATTAACTTTCAGAAAAGTCTTCTGAATATTAATAGACGTTCAGAGAACCTGTGTGTGTTTGCTGGGTTATTTCTTAGAAGCAGTCCAAGCAATAGATAATGGTTAATCAATAAAGAAAGTAACAGAGGATCTCAATGTTGGAGCTGTGTTTATTCATAGATACTGAAAAAGGAATAGAAAAAAAAAAGTTGAAAAATGGTGTGCAGAAAAGACCAATTCTAGTTTACAAAAAACTATGAAAAAGTGTGAATCATTGTACTTGTGGTTTATACAATTGAGAGAGAAAAAAAGTCCAATACCATAATTTCCTGCCTATAATCCACGGATTATCTGTAAAAGAATGTTTAAAATTTTAAGATGCATGTTATATGCCACTGCGGATTATCAGTTTCCTTTTTTTTTTCCTTGAAAAATTTTTAGTATAGAATTTGAAACAAAATTTCATGACAGATGGTGTTAGCAAATGCCATCTTATAATTAACATTTAATATCGAGTTTTCGCTAAACTGAAAGTACTTCCCTTAACTTTACTGATTGGAATTCCAAACAAAGGCCCTAGGACACCTTCAATGCTGACTGTCCAGTTCCTCCCTCAGTTTCCATGGGTGGGTACAATAGGGATTTTTCATCTTAAGGGTGTGGGGAGACTATAAAAGAGATGGCAGATTCAATCTTTAGCCCTGCTTCTAAGAAAGGGGAGGGGGGAGAAACCATGGAAATGGACTTCACAAGTTATTCCTGGGTCTTATATTCTACCATAAACCTGACCTTGAGTTTTTCTGCTCAAAATTAAAGCATGGAGTGAGTAGAATTTTCCGAAAAATGAAATAGGCGATCCCACTAGGTGGCCTCAGGGTGTTAGCTGATAGAGGTTATTTTAACATTTAGGTCTATGAACCGAAAAATCCGTGCCATGAAAAATTGGCTGTTTAGAGGTTTGGTCGCTCGAAGAGGTTTCACTATATATGTAAGTAATGATAAGTGACAATCATGAAATTCTGTAGGATACACTTTAAGTAGTGTGGATATCACAGGTAAATGAAAATAATGGTTCAGTAACTGATGAAGTGATTAAGAACAGGCATAATTGTTTGGACTTATTCATTGGATTCATTATTAAGAATTTTTCATATAGTAATGGGATCGTTTAAAAAATAATTGCCCTTGTCAATAGTTGTAGCATGACGAAAAAGTATCTCTTGATTTTAATGTTGTGGATGCTGATAGGAAGTAATTTACAAGTATTATTAAACGATATGCTTTGAGACATGTGTGCAACATGGATGAGTTTGGTCTTTTTCTCGATAACAAGGCCAAGTAAAACTTTCAAACTGATCTGAGAGGGAGCCAAAAAATGAAAACAAAAACCATGATTGTTCATTGCACAAATTCTGAGGCCAAATCTCTTCAGTATTTCAATAATTTTTGGCCAAAACTTTACGTGAAGTACCGATGATTAAAAAGCTTGGATGACAGAAAGATTTTGATAACTTGCTCAGTTCTTTTAACATGGAAAGAAAATGATAAAAAAGGAAAAGTTTTGTTTATTGTAGGCAATGAATCATGCCATTAAAAGAAAAAAAAAGATTAGAGTAACATCCACTTCGAATTTTTACTGTCAACTGTTGGAGGATTATAGCAATCACTGGATGTTGGCATATTATAAAAGCCTTTACAGCACACCACAGATTTTTAATGGTAAAAGATGTAAGCATCATTAACAAATATAAAAATATTTGCATAGAAAGATGCTATTTATCAAAAAGGTCTTGTGACTGTGTTACCAAAAAGTTTCCTGTTGAAAGAACACTAGATAATTTTCTTTACAAATGTAAATTAAAGGTATGCTCACTCTCATTCAATCATTTTTAAATTCATTTTCTTTCTTTTGAATACACACAGATTACATTTAATAGAAAATTAATCATTCTGTGATTTTTTTTTTTTTTAAGTCAGTATATTTATTGTATTAGTTTTAAAAGATATAATTTAAAGAAGTCCCTTTTAAAGCTGTCATCCTTGCTTACAAAAAAAAAAAGTAGAGCCAAACTAAGTTGTTCTACGAGGGTTGACTTAAGTTGTATAATATTATTAATCTATATCTATCCTTTTATCAACATTTGACCTTGTAAATGTGCTTGTTCATAAGATGTTCCTTTAAAACTCAATCATTAATTTTTATTTTCTTTTAAAAATACTGTTATGTTTTGAAGATTTAAAAAAATAAATGCTCATGCTATTCTTGGTTATTTAAATGTTCTCTTTTTATTGTTTCAGAATTTTATTGTGACATGCCTACGGTAGTTGTAAAGACTGAACATGGCATTAGAATGAGAGAAAATTACTTGTTTACTGACAATATTTGGTATAATTTTTTTTTAAAGATTAAACTGAACAATAAATATTTTTGCTCTATTACAATTGTTGTTTAGTATTTGTTTAAGCAAATTTAGAAGTTAAGTACAAACTAGAATATCCACAAAATGATTAAGGCATTTTACTGTGGGATATCAGGTTCATATTTAAAATTCTTCAGTAAATATTTAATATTTCAAGACCATTATGTAAGTTAATTTTTAAGGGATAATTTTCTGTGAGCACTCTTCTGATATTCATTAAAAATGAGTGAGAAATATAGTAGTTTTTGTTTTCTGGAATCTTTCTTCTGACATTATTAAATATGATCATAAGAGTTACATATTAAAGCATTGCTTTTCTAATTTAGAGATTTTATCTAAAATTATTTCAGTTTGAAAGTACTCTAGGTATATATATATATATATATATATATAAAGAAGCAAATTATTGCATTCAAGCTTAATGAATTAAAAATGTTTAGGCATAGTGTTATAAATGCAAAATACAGTTATGATTGAATACAATCAATAAAAGAATTCAATGCATTACATTATCTAGTGCTTCAGGTTGTATGGTGGTCAACATATTGCGTACTATCATTATAGGCCTGTATTTGACTCTCATCAGATCTTGATAATTAATTCATCAGTCTTTTCATTGGGGATAGCATTGTCTGCTTACTGTGCATTTCCATAATAAAGTGGCCAACATATCAGTCCATTGTAGTGACAAAGGCCTTATGACCAGTGCCCTCCCTTGAAAAAAAATAATAATTTAGCTATTTAGATAAAAATTAAATATTTTCCCTATAAGTGAAGAATCGGACTGTGTATGAAACAAAGCTGTAATGTTGTTAATATAAAAAAAAAAACCCTTTTTTACTTGAATCTAAATGCTTTAAAATTTTCTGGTAATTTTATAAAAAATTAGAAGATAGTATAAATTTTATTATTTCATGTATTTTTTCATTGTGACATTTCTAGGAGTACAGCAGATACTAATAACTTTTGACTAACTTTCTTATATTTAGATAGCGGGTCAGTATTGATAAATAAGGTATAAAAATACCCAAGTGTCAAAATCCCTTGTAGCAGTATCTTTTGAATTTAGAAAGTAGTTGGATAATTTATTCTTATTGTTAGTTTTTTTTTTTTTTAAATTTGTAACATTTTTGTTTTACTTTGTTAACCTGCCTATTTGACAGGAAAAATTTTTATTTACAATTTGTGACTGTTTATGTAGTAATGACTTAGTATAAAATACTGTTATTTAATATAATGATTTTAGAAGCTTTCAAGGACAGTTTTTTTCCTACAGCATTAAAAAATTAAAACATATAATTGTTTTCTGAAGTTATAGTGTGGACAGTATCAAAATTTGATCATTCTTTCATATAGGTACCGAATAGTTGTCTTTCCCAATAACTCATTCAGCATTATGACTTTTCTTCTGCTATTTTCAATTGTTGCTGGACTTTTCTTAGTAACAATGCTTGCTTTCACCGTAAGTACTTATAATAAATTTTTGTAATTTCTGTATAATTTTAAAGCAATTTTTTGTTAAAAGTATAGTAGTGCATTATGTGCAAATTTTAGCATAAGAACTTTCAGTATGAAAACTATTAAGTTGAAATATATATATATATTTTTTTTTTTTTTTTTTTTACAATACTTTGAAAAATATTAGTATTATACTAATATAAGCAATGTGTTGACAGGTCAGTAGAATTGAAGTTCTAAATGTCTTTAATACAGTATTTTAAATTTCTGTATCCATTTACTAAATTGAAAAAAAGTGACTAATTTCAATTTTCAACAAATAAGTGGATTTTTTAATAATAAGTTGCCATATTTTTCTTTTATGCAAATTAATGTAGTCCCAAATATTTACTTACCTATTTTCTAAAAAGTATGTGAAATACTCTAAAATTCACTTTTTTTTTACTGTTTAACTATTAAATTTTTGAGGGTGGGTGTCAGGAGAATATCTGTATTTATGTATGTGATGTGTGTTTAAAAATTCAGTTTGAAAGCTTGGCTGTATATACCTATAGCATAGCTGTTAAATGTTCAAATTTTGCCAGAGTTTTTCTGATATTAATTTGCTCCAAAAATCTGATAATCAATGAAAAACTCAGATTTTTAATCTTCAGAATTTATTTAGAAGCAGAGAAAATTTCCAGTCTTTCCTCATCCTTCTTGTAAAAGACCAGAACTGATCCTAGACTGCCCATGTGCAAATTGAAATTGGCCACACCACATGCTGTGCACCAGCGTGCCTCCCACTAGGATCAGCCCTGTAAATGACTATCTTTTCTTTAGCATTACTTTATTGATGTCTCTAGTACACAGTAAGGAATAAAAATCAATCAATTGATAGTTGATTTTTAAGGTCAAATCTTCTTAAAAGATCTGTATTAGAAATGTGTCTGGCAAAATATTTATTAACAAAAATTATAGCATACTATTTCTCTGATTTAAAATAGTTGTGTTAGTTACTGCAGTATTGTATATCTATATATCACTGCATATAAATTTTTATAGTGAAAGGATGCTCTGATATTTTACATTTAGAGGCTGGCAGTTATGCTATAGGCTTGCCTTGTCATCATGAGAGGTGGTAAGTGTATGTATACAAGATTTTTAAAATGTCATTATTGAAATTCCAAAAGGATACCATGTTTTGGTGTCAAGATTTTAAAGGGACAAATTGATTTTAATCCTTCCCAAATTTACGTTGTCAAGTTTCTGCTTGGTGCCTTAGCATTTTGAATTCACTTTTAGTAGTTTTGTGGCAATGTACATGCTGTCAAATCTTGTTATAAGGTCACCTGTGGGGACTGTAGAAAAGTGACCTTATAAGCAGGGTGACTGCATATGCGATACAAGTAAGCAGCCATCTATTTTAACCCAGATACATGTTTTTGCAAGTAATATTATTTATAAATATATAAGGAAAAACAGAATTATATATTATTAGCCGCCTCCAGCTACCAGTTGGTTCGCCATCTTAATAAATCTTGTCTATGGGTAATCCATGAGTTTTCCCTATTTTTGTTCCTTATTTCATTAAGTTGGAAAGTATATCATTATTCATGAGTGTAATTAAGCAAAATTAAAATTGAGATTTCCAACATCCTGTTACTAAATGTAATACATTAGAAATAGATGGAGAAAAGCTGCGCAGAAAAATGCACAATTCCAACTGAATGAAAATTTCAAAAACTTATTCTCAGGTGTATTTAGCAGACGATAAAATTACGATAAATTGCACCAAGCATTAGAATCGTATCCTCAAAATCGCACATCAACCATTTTATTTTTCACCAAATTAAAAAGTTGCACATTTTAGTCTCTGAAAATTTCCAAATCCCATTTTCTTTTGAGTATAAAACATTTCATACCTGCTCTGATTTCACATGCACACTAAATTTAATTAAAAAACAACCTTACAAATAATCTAAAAAAAAAAAAATCATTATTTTTTTACTTTTTACTTCAAGAGTCTGAATCATTTAATAAATATGGCAACCTAGATATGCTTAAATTCTCACTCATTCCACTGGTTACAATTGCGAAATGGCGAAGAGAAAAAATGAGCCTTTTATGACACGTTTCTTATCTATATCTCCTAAAATAATTCTAATTTCGAAAAAATCACTTATGAGGTATGTCAGTACCCGTCCTGGAGAATTTCCATACAAAATTTGGTAGGTTTACATACCTGCCAATTCTACTAGATTTTTCAGGAGACTACTGGATTTTGATGGTTTCTCCTGGTCTCCCGATTTTACATTAAAATCTCCTGGTTTTCTAACATTTTGAAGCTTTAATAATCGACACATTTATTTCTCCACCATTTTTGAAAGATTACTGCTCTCTGGGTCTATTCATTCAATATGGATCAATATACCATGGTATTTTGGTCCAATAATAAATATTTGTGCTTATGTTGATTACTCATTTGTGAAGGATTCTTGAGAATTTCAGAACTAGATGGCAAAAATCGTTTGATTGTAACATTTTGTGAGAGAGAGTTCAAAGTCCCCAAAAATTTTACTACTTTTTTTTAGTCTAAAAAGCAGATATTTTGTAAAATTTCAAACATTTAAGAAAAAAAATTGTGAACGTAAAGAAAAATTGAAGTTTTATTCCTTTTATGTTAAAATAATTCTATTCGTGTGCTCTTATACAAATTCTATTTTTAATATCACGACCTTATGTGTGACTGAAATTTCAAACATAAATTGCTATAAAAAGCAAACTTTTCATTTTAAAAATCATAACTATGTCGTATCGTGTCAAATTGTATTTTTAAAAAATGATACATAGAATAGATGGCGAAATTTAAGGTGTGAAAAAATTTGGAAGAGTGTTTTGTGACTTAGATATGTAATTGTGACTTTTAGATACCACATAAATCTACTGGATTTTCTTCACAAGATGTTGGCAGGTATGGGTTTACCATCACCCATTTCGGAGCTACGCGAGACACAGACAAACAAACTAACCAACCGACTGACAGTTTACACACTGTTTTATTTATATAGATTATTAGATTAACATTTTTTATTTAATTGTTGATGCAGTAATTAGATATAAAACAAGAAAATAATTCATAATATACTTACAGAATTGCATAATATACTTAAGTTAGAAACACAATTCAGCATTTAAAATAGTGTTCATTTATGTAGGTTTGCTTTTCCTTTGATTTAGATGCTTTTATCACTATTTTTCAAGATCACTAACAGTTTTAAAATGTTTCTTTGATGCCTCAGGTTACATAAAAAAAAAAAAAAAAAAAAAAAAAACACCAAACAGTGTTTAATGTTTTGAGGACTTCTGCCTGAATTTCAATTTCACTATCATTCTCTTCATCGTTGTTTCCTACAGCATTTGAATCTGACTTCTTAAACAACAAAACACATGAAACAAACTTGTAATTTTTTCCAGAGATGGGTGTAATACATGCTCTGCACCTGACATTTTTTTTTTTTCTCCTTTCTAAACAGTGGACAGAGCAAGGAGTCCTGAACCTCTAATGGGTACTAAATAGCACCTGAGTACTGAAAGCTACTATTTTCAAAGAAATGAGTAGCTTTAAGTTGTAAATGTGAGGGGGGGGTGGAGTTAAGCCCTTTTGTAACCCTTCTATCTGTCCCTTTCCTTATCAACACAATGGAAAAAAGGCCAGATCGCTTATCTCTTACTGGAAGATAGTTATGTCAGTTTTCAGAAATATTTCCCAGAGTGACCATATAAGCGGGAATAGTTATGATGGCAGGACCATATAAGCGATATTAAAATATATAGAATTCCCATTCAGTCAGCCGGGTCTTTTCAAAGGGATCATTTATGTAGGGTGACCTTATAAACGGGTGACCATATAACAAGGATTGACTGTATATATATATCTGTGCAATTCACATAACTAAAAAATGATTTGCTGTAGAATGTTAAAACTTTCTATTATAAACTGTTGTAACATGTAATTGTGCACCTCCTTTTTTGATTCCAATGAACTGAGTAGTTTACTTACAGGGTCACTCACCCATACAGCACTCATTGGTTCTCTGAACATCTGTTAACGTTCAAGGAATGTTTTCTGAACATTTAAAGACATTCAGAGAACCTGTGTGTGCTGTATGGGTCAAAAGACTTTTGATACATTAAAGTCCATGAATATCTTCAATACATCAAAAGTCTATAATCAGTCATTGTTTGAACCATGCTCAAAATCTTGCCAACTAGTGTAGGTGCACCAGTAATTGACACTTTGCCCGATAATTTATTATAATAAGCTTTATTTCTGAACTGTTGCCAAATGGTGCTATTCAGTACCTATTAGACATTTGTCTTGCAATTTTCTTTTACCTCCAGAGGGTTCTAGGAATCAGAAATTGAGATTTTAAACAGAGTCCTAAAAATAAAGTCTGATTCTCAGTAGCTGGCGTAATCCTAAAACTAAGATTAGTTCATTATCAACCTGTTTCTATTTGAAGCACATTTCTTTGTAGAAATCAGTATAAACTGAATTGTATTAGATAATAGTATATAAAGTAAATATATAGAGATTTTTTAAAAAGAGATAAGTTTATTTATTTAAGATGGGGTGTCAATTATTGGGTAAGAAAAAATGGATTTCACCAGTAGTTGACTTTTATGTTAGTGATTGGTGTGTCAGCCAAGTTATGATAATTGCTTACAATTTCTAGTAAATGCAGTAAATAGCTATTGTGAAGGTTATCTTTAGATAATTTTTAATATACAGGGTATCCCAAAAAGATGGTAACACACTTTCATTCTTTATTTAATAGAACTTTTTTTCAAATGGTGTTATCTAGTAACAATTTAGGCATTTATCTTCACTTTTTAAAACCATATTTTTTTATATCCAGGGGTTCTAGGTATCAAAATTTAAGATTTTAAACTCTGCTAAAAATATTAAGATTCTCAGTAGCAGGCTGTTAAGTTTGTGTGGATAACAGGTTAAGTTCATTATCAATCTGTTTCTATTTAAAGCTTATTTCTTTTTAGAAATGACTAAATTAAATTGTATCAGATAATTAGCTGCACCCATCTTTGAATTGTTAGAATGTAATGTGGATCTCCAAAAAGTCAGACTTTTAACCCATTTATGCCTAGTGTCCCTTTTTTGGGATGGCATTTTTGCTATTAGTCGAAAACATTATTTATTTTTCCTAGGCTTTATTCATGAGTATTGAGCCTCAACTCTACAAAACATTTTAACATGATCAAGTAGGATGTTGATATTTCGATTTTTATGCATAATGATTTTAAAAGAAGTCATCCCTTGTTCAAGAAGTTGACATCAGAAATTTATCTATTATTTCTGTTATCAGTAAAAATCGAAGAAAGTCGCAAAAATATCCAGGCACAAATGGGTTAATCAGCATTATAAGACCACAAAGAGCAGAAGTAGCATATTGGCAAAAGTATAGAAAGCAAAGTTATAACTTCTGTCTGTAGTTAAATGATTCCAGGTTAGAGTGCAAGTTCTGAGTGAAATTCTCAATAGAGAAAATATATTATATTCAAATTAATGTTCTATTTTAGTGGAAAAGCTTTTAATACCAAGAGGTCATTCCTCTCCTGTAACTAAATTTTGGTTGATTCACTACAGACATTTTAATATTATACCTCCAGAAAACTGCACAAATTTAAAAAAATCTAAAGCTGCTAATAAACATAAAAAAAAAATTGGAGACATTAAAAAAAAATTAAATATCTAACCAATATATATTAACTCCGGATGCCATATAGTGATTCCATCTTAAAAAAAAATGAAAGTTTGCAAAGTTTTAAAATCTGTTCAAATTCAAAAAATAAAATAAAGTAAAATCAGGTATTTCTTGTTTTAGTAGGTACTGATCATCATGTTACTATATTTCATTCTATTCTCCTAAAGCTGTTTTTGAAGAATACGAGAACAAACATTTACGATTTTTACAAACAAACATTTACACGATTTTTTTTTTCTTGAGTCATTTTTACTTCATTACATTAAAAATTAAATTGGCATGTTTTTTTCCTCATTTCTTAGGTGTCAATTACTGGAGCAGGAAGTGCTAATCACTGGGGCCAAAATTTTGTTCTTGGTGTCAGTTACTATTGTTGCCACCATTAGAACATAAAAAAAAATAGAAATTTCCAATATTCTGTGATAAATTATACTTTACATGAATTTTCAAAGTTCATTTAAGTTTTGATAAAAATTTTGTTTCTAGATTGTTTTTGTAACTAGCAAATACTAGTTAATCCTTATTATTGCTCTTAAAGTGGAAATTACTGGTGCCTTTACCCTATCAACAAGCTGGCAACTTCTAGTACAATCTTGTTGAATTTGGCACCAAAAATAAATTTCTGAAACTGAACCCAGCTTGGTGATATCTCTTATATTCAGGAAGATATTGCCAAACCTTAATATTGAAGTGTATCTTACTTTGAAATGAAATAAGTTTGAATTAAGTGCATAAAATTTTATGTAATTTAATAAATGTACAAGGAAGTAATGTGGTGTATACATCATATTATGCATATAGATATGGCAGCGTATCCATATATAAATTGATTGACCTTTATTTTTGCAACTGTTAGTCCTAGATCATAGGTGGCCAACATATGGCCTGCAGGCCATGTGCAGTTCCATGGGTATCATTTTATGGCTTGCAGAGCTGAGTCAAATGAGCAAGGCTCGGGAAGCTTCAGCTTCCCTTCAAATTTTAATGATAATTAAAAAGGGCCAAAAATGACTGAAAAACTGCAATCAAAATTCCAGTTTTTTTTTTTTTTGAGGGAGTGGAGAAAGTTTGTCAAAGCAAGAGAAAAAATATATAATACTTAAACTCTTTCAGATCTTATTAAATAATTTCTCTTTTAATTAAATAATTTTTTGATTTTATTAAATTTTCAAGAAAAATTGTTTTTTATTTAAATTACTCTGTAGGACAATATAAGTATTTTTTTATGTTGTTTAATTTTGAATGCAGGGTTTGAAAAAGCAGCCCAAAATGAGATTGAGCTTCCCCCAACTTCAGAAGTTAACAAGGCCCTGCAAATGAGCAAAAGTTTTAAATATTTATTCACTAAAATAACAGACCAAAAAAGGCTCTTTTCAAAACTAAACCTGCTTCGTCAAATTACTAGACAGGATTGAAAAAAAGATTCAAAGTATTTTTCAAAGATGAACATCACATCCCTATATGTTAAGATTGAGCATTAGACAAAAGCACAGATATGACATATAGTAGGGGAGAGCGGGGACTAATGGGACACTTTTTTAAATTTCAGCTGTATTTCAGTGAAATATGCAGATATTTAAAAATAAATTATGCTAAATTGAAGTGTGCACATATAATGGAATACTTTTCGCTTTCCTGCAAACAAAGTCACTTATATTTAATTTTCTTGAACTTCTCTTGGATTTTGCACCATTAAACTCACTTGATGAATTATGTTAAGACATGCTACTGTCCTCAAAACTGTCTGAAATTTTACACATTTTATATTGTTAGGCTAATTAATATTTACTAGGCATAAATTAATTAAATTATAGGCCTAATTAATTTTCAACAAATTTTAATCATGATTTAATCTGAAACAGGATTTTTCATAAAATATTAACTGGTTTACTGTTTGTTCAGCTGTCCCATTAGTCTCCATATCAACAGTCTCATCTGACACCACAGTGTAAGAATTCAAAATTTCAACAATAGAAAACTGCATGTTCTATCACACAGTGTGATTTTATATTCTCATAATCTATATGATATCTGCTATCTTGAAGAATCTTTTCTTTCATTAAAAGTTATTTTAAATGATTAAAAATGCAATTAAATATAAAAATTTAAATTTACTTTGATGTGCTAGAAACAACAATGATTTCTCAGGCTTAATACTTAACTGCAATGGTTGACCTGTTGTTCAATGATGTAGTATTACTATACCCATGCTGCGGTATACAAACTTTTCATAGAAATATTTTATTTTGCACACAAACTGTTTAGTCCCATTAGCCCCTAGTCTCAAGTGGCAATTTTAATCAAGTGTTGATGTCCATTTTGAAAAAAATATTAGTCACTGTATTTACTTAATAACAGTACTAAGTCATGAGATATGTAAGAAGCACATTCGTGAACATGAATTGCTTTTCATTAAAACTAACAAACTATCATTCTTAACAGTGAATGGTGCTGCAGCAATGGTTAGGAAACAAAAGTAAAGTAAAATTTATTGAAAATGAGGCCACCAAGAATTACGAGTAAGCCATAGTGGAATGTCTCTTGATAGACAGGAGAAATTTCATTAGGTTGGTTTGAAACAGCTCTATAAAATGTACTTGGACAAGGCTAAATGCTCCACATTTCATAAACATGCTTTGTCGATGGTTTTGCTATTCAGAAACATATGCATGCAAATAGTTTTTCAACATGAAGCACCCTGAAATTGTGAGTGCATAAATTGCAGATTTTTGGAAAACTGTCTGTAGCAATAACTTTTGTTGAGATTAATATTGATTTGATACACCTAGTTTTGAAAATCAGTCTCATGTCTTTCTAAATTAATATATTTTTGAAATTGTCTTAAAATGTGCCTGATTTTCAGTTATACTAATTTTATATTCTTATAAAAGAAAAAAAAAAGATCTATTTCCTGGTGGTTTTTTAATATTAAACTCTGAAAACATTTGATCTAGAAACTGCGTTTAAGCTGTGTTTAAAAATTTTTTAGCAAAAAAGCTAAAATGAGGAAAAAAGCTTTAGCAAAATGCTAAGTGACAAAAGAAAAACTGCTATCTCGCTAGTATGGAAGAGCTGTTTTCTCTGAATATTTTAGCGAAAAAGCAAAAATCTCTCGTTAATTTTTATAATTTTGACAAATCTTAACATTCTTTGAAAAATGTGACCATAATTTAACCTATTTGTGCCCATACTGTTTGCAGGGTTTTGTGCCCACCAATCTTTGCTGATGCCAGTAATAATAAAGAATTTTCTGGCATCAACTGCATAAATAAGTGATCATTTCTTTAAAAAAATGTGTAAAAAGGGAAAATTTTACATCCTACTTTGTCATGTTAAAGTGTGTTATAGAATTGAAAACTCGTGAATTAAGGCTAGGAAATTTAAAGTTTACAAATTTTTGCGAGGGACAACAAAATACTAAAATTTGAGCATCCCAAAAAAAGGGACACTAGGCACAAATGGGTTTAAACACTCCTAAAAATCATCTTCTGAGGAGCAATGAAGTGGTTGAGGAATGCTAATGCTGGATTTAAAAGAAAAAAAAAAGGAAAAGTATGCGGCCCAACCGTCCGGCTGTTAAACTTACGTCTGAAATTTTCCTGGCTGCGGAAAAGGTAGGCCAACAGTTGTCCCAGATACATACATCCAATTACAGAAATGGTCAAAACTAGATGCAGAGAAACGATATTAAAAAGTTTGTGTATTTTTTAACACTTTCCCCCCCCCCCCCCACTTCAATATAAATTTGTATACATCCCTAGGTTCTTACATCCGTATTTAGGGAAATTTTGCCCATACAAAAACATTGCAAACATGAAAAGTTTGATAGTAATACAATCAATATTCATTAGGGATCGACCGATAGTATTGGCACTGATACCTCACATTTTGTATGTTTCAGTTTTGGTACTTTCATACTTTAGTAGTGTTGGAAAAGTATCTGTTCCCAATACATTCATCCATTTTCAACTGATACTTATATATCCATACTAAAACTTTTACTATGGTGATGACAGGCATAACTTCATTCGAACAATTGTCTCGTGGGTTTTGTTAGTGAACTGACTGATCGTTCATTTTTCCCTAACAAGCTTTGCGTTCTTTTTTCAACAAATAGGCACCGGTATGTTGTGAGCTGGTACTTAAATCAATCTGGAGAGAAAACTGCTAGTTCTCATTCATATACCATAGATATCCATTCGATTTTATGCTTTAAAGCATGTTTTAAGCTTTTATTAAAAAAATTGATGCAAGAACATTTGATTCGGCTTGGTACTGAATATAGATATCCAAATTTGAAAGGGAGGGGGTGGGGATATACAGGGTGGTTATAATTAAAGCCCCTCTTTAAAAAGGCCAGAAAAGGAAAACTACAGGACCAAATGTTATCAAACTTGGTAATCGTGTAAAGGTGGTCATGGGAATTTTATTACCTGGGGGTGAAAAGTTAAAAAATTCACCACCAGGAGGAAAATGGTGATGTATGCAATATTGGAAAACGAAATAAGACATGAAGAAATCGGTTTAAAATTTTCATAATTGTTTTGGAAACGTGTTACAAAGCATGTTCAATGTGTCTGAAAGCAATTTGAATTTTATTACGGCATTCTCAACAGCAGCTCTTAGCATATTAGGAGGAATATTACAGAATGTTGGTGTAATCACTTTTCGATTCTGCCAAATTGTTTAGAATATCACCATAAACAGTGCTTTTGAGATAACTAATTTTGTTATAGAAACGATTACAAACAATTTAAATTTATATCTGCATGTCTTATTTCGTTTACCAATATTGCATACAGGGCCATTTCCTCCTGGTGGTGAGTTTTTGAACTTTTTTTTTTGCAGATAATAAGTTCCCATGACCTCCTTTACATGATTTCCAAGGTCGATAACATTTGGTCCAGTAGTTTTCCTTTTCTGACCGTTTCAAAGTGCAAATTTAATTGCAACTTACTTTACTGCCTGGTAAGAGGCAGTGGATACTGTTACAAAATCTGATAGTGGGTGTATCCTAAAATAGGCCAGCAAAGCTTGAAAAATAATTTTTAATGAGGGTGCAAATGGTTGAAAAGACAGAATTTTTCACTAAAAGATTTAATAACTATCATTTTGATAACAAATCTTAACATTTCTTGGAGGGTGAGGTTACCCAAGTTACCCCTTTTGAATACATTCAGCTTTGATAGAAGCTGTTTCAGTTCAAGCAGCCTAAGGCAAATGCCTGGCAAGAGGCAGTGGATACTGTTATGAAATCTGATAGTGGGTGTATCCTAAAATAGTCCAGCAAAGCTTGAAAAATCAGAAATAACACTTTATTCAAAGAAGCGAAGCTCTGTATCTCACAATAAATACATCATTAAAATATCACAACAAATAGCACTATTCAAAGTGCAATGTCAACATACCGCTTTGCAGTCTATCACACACTAACAATGAGCAACATTTTCTAGGCTTATCCAGAAACTTCTCTCCTAATTGAGATACAGCCAAAATTCCATCAGTTTTAAGAACTTTCTTTTTGTCACTAAAGTTGCCAATTTCACTGCCAAGGTCAACAGGGGTCACATACTCATTTCACTCGCAACAGTGCATTTTACTGCAATACACATTGGCGCGGGAAAACATCACAATTTTGTAACAGTATTTGGACAATATAGTAGTAAGTCATGGAACACAAGAGTTCAAAATTTGGTACAGCTGTTGACATTTATACTTTACTTTCAGTCAGTGGTAGTTGCATAGGAGCAGAATCCCCCTACTTTTTATTTTACTCTACAAACTTTTTTGTAAACAGACTTAAAAAACTTTTTTAATGTACTAAGATATTTCATATTGCGATTCTGCATCAAAAAGAAATCAAAGCTATCCTTAGACTCAAAGGCTTATTGTTAATGTTGTTAATGCTAAATAATATACACATTGGTTGAGTATGATTACTACTTTAATGCCCCCTCTCGCCAAGGTGACAATAATTATACATATGCAGTTATCATGACGATTTTTTTGTATTGTGACAACTGTAATTTAGAATTAAAATGGTGGTGTAGAATAACATGTAAGTACAGCATTACTTTTTTATTTATTTTGGGGGCTAAGGTTGCCAATTAATGTAGTTTTAATAATTAAGTATCCTCAAATTCCTTAACTAGTGCATTTATTGCTAATTTGTTGATGTTGGTTTTCATCTAGTTCCTTTGTGCGCATGCATCATGACTCGGAAGTTCGCCAATGTATGGTGATATTTTAGGTTTGCGATAGTGGGGGCGTTAAAGTAGAAATTAACCCACATGTCCTTTAAAAGAAACAAAACAAAACAGTAATTTGAATAAGAAAAAATGTACTGTAATTTATGAAAGAAATAGTACGCCGTTTACGAGTATAAAAGTTAAAAAATCGTAAGTGCGGTGTTTATACCGGGTGCGGCATTTAACATTTTTTTTAGCTGATCTTCCACAAAAAATCGTAAAATTTATTTAGTAATAATTGCCTCAAAAGGTGGTGCCACCACTGATCACATACTTTTTAGCGGTGCACAGAGCACAGCGTAACTAATCAGAATACGAGCCTACCCTCTTAGAAAAGTGGTTTGATCCAATGCTCTGGATGGGTACATAAATCCAACCGATGTCTCCTCAGTGAAGTTAAAAAAAAAGTCTTTTATATCTACATTAAGGAACTTTAATTAAATTTTAATGAAGGTTTTAATATATATATTTTGATGGGTTAAATTTTCCTTAAAATATCACAAAAGTGTGCTGTCCTCGATTAACTGCACCCCGTGTTCCAATGAACTTCCATTGTTCTTAAAATACCAAATCTCAGCCAAAGCTAATATATGTTGAGCCCGGTGCAAGTTTAACCATTTTATGCCCCCCCCCCCCCAAAAAAAAAAGTTCATCTATAAATTATTTGTGTTTTTTCACCATGCAGCTTTGTACCCTGTGAAGGAACACTGTACTGAATAAACACTGGCTTATGCTATTATTCCAGTAAAAACTCAACTGCAAGTAATTGGCATGCACAGGAAATGCTGAGTGCTTTTTCCCAATGTTTGCAATAAATAAATAGACATATCAAGAGTTATCACATAACATTCAAAGTTTAAAACAAACAATTTGCAGAAGCCAGCTCATTATGTAATCAACAGCTGGCTGTCCGGGAAAGAAATGCTTACTTTTGACTGGAGCCTCTTTTACTTTCTCCCCCACCTTACACTTATCGCAGCTGCCTTGCTTATACCAGGTGCAGCGTTTCTGATGATTTTCTAGTTATTTAAGCTCATTTCTTCCATAAATTATTGTAGTAATTTGGCTGTCTTGGTCAATAGGTTTCTTTCTGAAGGATCAAAAAAGGAAAAATCTCGGTATCGAGGGATTCGGTAGAAGAATATTTCTGTCTAAAAGAATATTTCTATCAATTTGACACCGATTCTTCAAGATCGTAGATAGAAATACTATTAAGTTTAAAGCAGACCTTGATCAAAATGACATGGTCAATGGCTCATCAATTATACGAAACTGCGACAATTAGTAATCAGTTAATAAATAACCAAAAATCAATCATTTAATTAATTGTTTTAGGAATAATTAATTTAAACTTAATTACACCATATTTATGTTAAACATAAAAAAAAATGAATGCACCCCCCCCCCCCCCCCCCATTTTTTCCCTAGAAGTACACCACTGCTTTTAGGCATTATATTATGTTTCAGATAACATACTTTGTAAAAATTAAAATGAAAGTGCTACAGAAATATCACACTTACTTTTACATCTCGTAGACTAAATAGGTGATAAAAATTAAAGGAAAAAGTGTGTGTCATTTTTTTCATTATATCCCCCCCCCCCCTCCTCTTTGAATTTATTGAGCAGATAAAACCCTTGAAGCTTTGGCATGTGAAGGAAAAAAGTCAGAAACTAGGACAACTCTCTAGACCAATATGCAATAGTGATTCTGCGAGAAAAATAGCCCAAAACTCTAGACCGTTAGATCGACAGCCAGATCCCTGGACCTGCTCACTAGAGATATTTCCCATTCTTCAGCATCTTATCCATTTGGCCATTGGTCAGTGCGATTTTAAAAGAAAACAGGAAAAATAGGCCAATAAATAATGTAGAATTATTTCCCTGTGCATTCACTGCTTTTTAAAAAAATTTCTTTACTGGGCACAAATTTTTATCTGTTGGCTCACTGGTTGTCATTCATTTTAACAAAAGGATGACAAGGGCACTCTTGTTGCAAAAACTGCGCATAGAGATGTAGCTTTAATGTCATTAAAACATATAAAGTATCGGTATCAGCCGATACTGAAGCTTAAAAGCATCGGCATGAGCAATTTTTAAAATTGAATTTATGGGTAAGGTATCGGTATCGGTTGTTGATTAAAATTTGGACCCTAATATTCATGGATTGATCCTAATATTCATGGAGAAATTAGAGTTCAAAGTTTTAATGTATAGTGTGCAGACCAAATATTAATGGAGATGGAAACATATCACCCTATCAGAAGAACAATCTTTTTGAGTGTGTACAATCATGACAAAACTACCGTTCGAGTAAAAAAACAAACAAACCAGTGTTTGTCTAATCACTGCTATTGAAAAAAAAGTATATTTTGTATAATACGTAAAAGCAGTGCACAAGCTGAAATAATTTTAATAGTCTGAAATAATAATAGTAAGTAGTTCTTTCTCACAGATGAATTCAAACAAAAATAAAACATTATAACAAATAAATAACTGGCTTCTTACTTTCTCATCACTTCAAGTGTCTTCTTTGAACTACAGTATATAAACAGTCAGGTGACGGGAATTCCTTTTGGACTTTTCTCAGCATTATGGGCATGATGCATCTAACCTTGAATAAAATGGAGGTCTGTAAATGTACTAGGTTTGCTCATTTGATTTTTGAATAATTTTTGAAATGAAATTGCCTTTTTTTTTTCTTTATGCCATTTTATATACAGCCCCTGAAAATATGTAAATAATCACATATGTGAAGTGGATTAGCCATGTTTCATAAACAGTATCCCCTTGTTATATTGCCCCTCGTGCATTCCGATATTGTGCGTTCTGATATATCGCGCTTTTCCCATGTCCCCCAATTTTTTCTGTATTCCTTTGCTTTGTTACTTTACACGAGAAGCACACAGTACACAGACTGAAAAATACAACTTTTTAATATTTTCTTTATTGATCTTTGCTGGAAAGCAAGTTATGAGAGAAAAATCAAATCAGAATGACTATGAATAGTTTCTTCAGCAGGAAATGAAACATGTATTTGTACACAAATTTAAAAAAGTAAATTTGACATCTATGTTTATTTTTTAAGTGCGATTATCTTTCATTTGCAGTACTTATACTATTAATTTTATTAGTTTAAGTGCATGTGATCACAGAAGTAAAATTTTGTCATATCGCACGTCATGCTTCCCCATCCCCTCCACCAGTTATTTCGTGCCCTTGGATATATCGCACATTTTCCTTGTCTCCCGACAAGTGCGATATTATGAGGGGTACTGTATCAGTAAATATTGGTTGTAACATTTTGTGTTTGCAGTGTTTTTGTTTGGGCAAGCTTTCCCTAAATATGAATGTGAGGAACTGGAGGCTGAATACAAATTTAGATTATGATTTTTTTCATTTTTTTTTTTCCATTTCAAATTTTTTTTTCCATTTCAAATCTGCATCATTGACCTGCATTTAATTTTGACCAATTATTATAACTGGAAGTATGCATCTAGGACTAATAGTTGCAAAAACAATGATTGGTCAACTTGTATGTGGATATCCTGTATTTGGAACACATGCACAAGCCTCATGTTTCTGGTAATTTTAGCAAGTTTATTTTCATATTACATACTAAATTCCATGCATGAGCCCTTTCTATATTTCTTCTAATCATCTAATACTAACTAATTTAATCTATTAATATGTATGTCCTTAACTCTCTGTATTTTTCACTTTTTTTCATTTTGACTTTTTTATAGGTGGGGATGTTGCTGAGTTACAGTCAAATTAATTTTATCAGGATATTTAAAGAATATAGCTTGCTTTATTGCTCTTCTAACACTTTTTCTTCTGGCTTAACGTATGTTCTTTTCTGTTTGCTGTACTAATACTTATATGTTTTGCATACTTTTAATAATGTTTAACCTTATTAATTTTATGCATTTTATGTAAAATAAATATGAGCAAAATAAATGTACTGGGAATCAGGAAAATCCTTATCTATCCTTTATTTTTACAATTAGCTGTCATTCAGTATAATCCAGACTTTAGTGGTCTGGAAATATCCGTAATTTGTACATTTTATTTTTAACTACCTGATTTTGCTTTTAGTTTTGTTTTTAAGAGAACAAAATAAACGGCACCACCGCGAAAACATATTTGTTATAGTTATTTTATCATTGTAATTAACATTGCTCTTGCTGCTTTTGCAATTGTCATTGTGACACTATTTTTAGAATAAACTCTACCACATTGATTTTATCTTCTGGCCTATGATTTTTTTCCATTCCTGTTAATTGTTATATTTGTAACAATGAGCAGTAAGAGATTAGCTAATTTTTCAGTCCCTGAAAATCATAAGTAGAGGAGCATAACATGAAATCCATTGGGAAAAGTAGAAATGTTTAAAAAATTTAGCCAAGGCTCATCTCTGAGCAAGTTATGTGAAGAATATGGTATTGGAAAGCTTGCTGCACATCATATAATGAAACAAACAAACAAACAAAAACCTTGCATTGTTTGCAGCTTCTGATACATTATCAGAAATAATGAAATAGAGAACTGAAAAATGCGCAAAATATCCTTATCAGGTTAGTCTTGATTGAATGGTTTTAACAAAGACTCTCAAAAAACGAGCCATTCATTAACTGGACCAGTGTATATATCCCAAGCTAAAGAGTACCATGAGGAGCTGGGTTTGACTATACCACTTTCAGGACCATTTGAATATACCACTGACTGATTAGATAAATTTATGAAGTGGCGTGGAATATGACGAAAGCTTAAGTATGATAATGAGGATGCAGATCTTTTTGTTCAGAATCTACAGAAAATGATTGAAGAAAATCTACCCAATAGCAGCTTTCTTCTATCATCATCCACATTATAAATCTGCTCTAATGAAGAGATTGATAATGCAATTGAAATTGCGCTTCTCTGGTTCTATGTGCTGCATAAAACTTAGCCATTCAAGCTGAAAAGTCTGCTTCAGGAGTAAAAGATACTAAGGAAAGACTGTCAGTTTTGGCTCGTGCTAATGCTACCAGGATTCATAAGCTGAAATTAATGGTATTTGGAAAGACTACTCTATTCTGTGCTCTTTTTAAGATATAAAAGCATTCCTAGTGTTGTACAAAAGTCACAAAAGACTGATTACTGAAGAAAAGTTCATTGATTTGTACAAAAATAATTTTTTGCCTGAAACTCTAATATTGCATGCCTATTAAAACTATCCCACAGATTCAAAAATAGTTTTATTTGTAGATGACTGTTTAGGTCATTCTGATGCTGAATCATTACAAAAGGAAAATGCTGATCTGAATGATGATGATTGTATTGCTCCCACTAAAACGTATATAGAATCTTTTCTCCTTTCCATGATGTCCAATGTTTACCATTACTACCTGCTTCTTAATATGAAATAATCCTTAATTAACTGGTCAAATAGCTAATTTGTCATGTAGAAATATTTTGCATTCATTATTAGTAAATGAAATGGGTGCACATTGCATACGTGTGAAAGCTGAATTTTATTTAATACTTTCCAGTTCATACCTCTTAATTCTGCTCATGTGATTTATTGACTAAATTGGCATAATCTTTCACAAATATTTATATGTTTATACACTGGTGTGCAAAACTTAAGCAATAATGTAAATTTTAATCAGATAGCCATGAAATTGTATAAAAGGGGTTCTTCCAGTCAGTATAATGAACAAGAAATTCAGCAGAAAGGTCATGTATGAAAATGCCTGGAACAAAACTTCACAAGCAATGTGAGCTTATGCAAAATGTGTGTGGTCGGCACGCACAACTCAAAACTACAATAAAAGGAAGGACAGAGATGCAGTTAAAGACATTCCTTGCAATTGATTTCTCTCGTGAAATATGGCTAGAAGAAATCACCTGGACAACTTCACATGTGGAAGAATGATTGAAAAGCTGAAAGTAGAAAGCCTTCCAAACTATAGGTGCAGCTAGTAGAAAGATATGTGGTAGCCACCCCAGGAAAACAACTGCAGTGGAAGATTGATAAATCAACCTGCAGGTGAAAAGAGCACAGTTGTTGTACACCATTGCTCAGCAACTGTGTACAGCAATGGGGCAACAAGTATCGTGGTTTACTCTGTCCAGACACCTTCACAAACATGGCCTATTTGTCTGCTGTCTTGAATGCTGCATCTCTTTGAAAGTTGGCCATCGGCATCACCATTTAGAATGGTGTAAGGAGCATAAAAACTGGGTATCTCATTAGTGGACTTGTGGCCTCTTTACAGATGAGAGGTGTTTCAGTGCCACAAGCGATTCTCGATGTCAGTTGATTTGAAGAGAGGTAGGGATAGGGTTTCAACCCAGTAACATCATGGAAAGAAACCATGGCAGGCAGGTGGAGCGGGGTCGCCGCAACTGAAGAAGAGAAAGGAGAAAGCAAGAGGGGGTCTGGGTACTGGTTTTCGTGACGTCACAAGAAAGGATAGGATTTGGAACAGTTTGCATTGAGTTCAATGGAAGAAATGGAATTAATAATGCCAATAAATACGAGTAGCTTAATTTTTTATGACGCATTGAAATAGCATTTTTTTTTACAACACTTTGTTCTTAAATAATAGTGAATCAACAATATTTTTTGTCAGAAATCAATGGAATAAATTGGTACTGAATTTAAAGCAGTTTCAGCATTGTATGCAGTATGTTTTGCATTTCGGGCTAGCAAATACATTCTAAATAATATAATGGTTACTCAATGTTATCATTTATCTAAAATAATATGTATATGGATTAAATTTATACGTTGTATAAGCATGAAGTCATATTTTTAAGTAAGTAAAAGCAAATATATTTTTAAGTAAAAATAACAATTTTTATTAATTTTACTTAAAAACTGAAATACATTATTTAGTTTTGCTTCGTTTTAATAAGCTTTTTAAAAGAATTGATGTTAAAAATATCCAGATTCATAAATAGTCATCTCAAGGCATTTCGTGACGCACAAGAGAGGATGGGATTTCAAAGAGTTTGTATTGAATTCTATGGAAGAAATCTGATCAATAATGTCAATAAACACTAGTAGCACGAGGAATATAATCAGAAATTTCCACAATTAATATTTTAAAAACTTGTACAATACATACTATATATAATTATGTTATACAGACTCCTAATGTCAAATTTTATTAGAAGCAATTAAAGCACAAAAAACAAGAAAATAAAAAGTAAAAGCTTTTATTACCCAAACCTTACAAATACTATAAAGTTTTTCATGAAAGCACTACAAGTGTTTGCTTTAGTTTTTTCTAGATAAGACTTTCAAATATCACATTGAGACATTTGAAATATACATAATTAAATATTTTTCAAAATTAGTGAGTATAACTCTTGAATATGTAAAACTGCCTAAATGCTCTCAGGGGTTTTCATGTAAAATATATTGCAGTAATACATATACTTTTTTGTTATTGTTGTTAGCATTGCAGTAATACATTATCTTTTTTGAGTTAATTTCCGAATCTGTGTTCATACTTAATTTCAGAATTTTCAACAAATTCCGATAAACCGTTTAGTTGAAAATATTTCTTTAATAAATACCTTCTATATTTTTTATTTTTCTAAGTATCCAGCAAATAGATTTCTCTCTTTTTTTTTTTTTTTAATAAATAAATCAACCATGAGATCCGCATTGAACCTTAAGCTACTTGGTATGTGCAGTGGAAAGGAATCTTCGTTTAATTTATAATTAATGGTGACATTTTCTTAACATAGAATTGCCATGAAACTCTTGATACATTTCTTAATTTCAAAAGGATTTATATTTTCCTTTGCATTATTTTTTTTTTTTTTTTGGTTTCCTCAATATCTTTTTCCTAATCGTTTTCTCTTCTTTTAGTAGGATCAGTTCTTTCTTGTTTTTTGGTAATATCGGATATATAGGCTGGTAAGCTCGAAAAAATGCACGGGATAGCATTCGGTTCTAATTTATAATGCTTTCTTTTTACAGTTAAAAGTGCCCCATCTGATTTTAAAATAGCACCGTCTTTTAAAAGATCTTCATCTCGAAAATGCTCAATACAAACATACGTATTTTTTCCTTGGGACCAATTTTTTCTTGGAGTATTTTTAGTCCATTCGGCCCGCTTTTCTTCGTTTTTTGGGAAAAGTGAAAACTTTTACATTTTCTCCTCTTTTGTAATTAGCTTTACTTACAGCCTGGGACGCAGCAAACGGAAGCATAGTGATTGCTAGAACAAAAGAATAGAAATCAATAAAACTAACGCAAAATATGTCAATTTTATATTTTTATGTACTCTATAGCTTAATAACTATTATAAAGTATGTCGTATTAAGAATAGAGATTGCTGACTTACCATTAGTATCCAAAAAAGGCACAAAACATCTTAGTTTCTTCTACTTTTCCGTATGATTCTAATGCCTTTAACGGAGAAAAGTCCATCCTCTCTTGTGACGTCACAACACCTCCACGCGTTCAGTACCCAGGCTCGCCTTGTAATTGTCTACTCTCCCCCTCCCTTCCCGGGGGCTCCGGGTGGAGGCATGCTGAATGGGTGGACTGAGCTCCACGTTTTTGACATAAGTTCTGTAACTGGGGACTGTTATTGTCAGGAGGTGATTCTTCCCCTTGTGTGTCTGTTCTAATGTGTCATAGGACCAGACTTCATTTTTATGGATGACAATGCACGGCCACACCGAACTCTTGCTGTTGAGGAGCTACTGGAAATTGAAGATATCACTTGAATGGATTGGCCAGCGTACTCTCCTGATTTAAATCCTATAAAGCGTGTGTGGGATGCTTTGGGGAGACACCTTGTGGCATGATCACATCTCCATGGAACACCCAACTACTGAAACAGATGCTGATTGAGGAATTGGCACTCTTACCTGAAGAACTGTTATATAATCTGGCGCTGAGTATGGAGAGACAGTGCGAAGCAGCCATTGCAGTAAGGGCAGGGCATATCCCATACTAATTAACATCTGTTTGTTGTTCTTCCTCTTGTATGCACACACACACACACACACACACACACACACACACAATCATATGTAACAATACTATGGGTTCAATAAAGCCAGTTTTTTGTTTGATTCCATACTGTATGCATTGTATTCATTTTTGCACAACTAAGCTTTCATCATCGTTAATACAAAATGCTATCTCTCATTTTTGAATTTCATGTCTCTTTGATGATTTTTTGTGGAGTTACAGCAAAAAGAACGCCTGTTGCTTAAGTTTTGCACATCGGTGTAATATATGGCTGTATATTATGTATACATTTGTATTAAATTTTATTTTCATATACTTTTAATAATTTTTTTTTTCATTAAGAAGCAAATCAGCACTTTAATATAAGCATGCATGTTTTAATTTAGGTTATCAGATTTTTTCAGCAGTCCAGTGCTGCAAACAATGGTCGTTTAAGTTCTCAACATCTGAGACAGCTGCAAACAGCAATATATCAAAAAGGTGAGTTATGTAAAAGCAGTACTTTAAAATACAGATTGGCATTATCCTTCCTTCAATTGTATCCTATGTTATCCAGTTGTGGACAAGGATTTGCCAAATTTTTCTAACATAGTTTTTATCATTTAAAAAAAAATATTAGTGGGCTTAGTCGTGAATAGCTGTCTTATCACCTTATTTTCATATAATTTTATAACAAGGTGATACTATTCATATACTTGATAAAGTTTGTCAGACTTTATATATATTCTGTAACTTGAATTAGCTCTATACCACTAGATACTATTTTGGGTTCATCCATAAATTATGTCACACTTTTCTTCAATATGTTTGACCAATATTTCTTTCTTCCATTGTCATAAAGTGTCACACTTCACCATAACTCCTACCTGCCACTTGTCATATGTCTCACTGTATTACATAAACATATACTTGCAATTCGGAAACTAAGCACTGTGTTATACAGATCATATTATGTATTTTACTTTTAAACATTAACTATGTGTTTTTATGCCACTAGTAAGCATAATTTTTTTAAGTCAAGAATTTCTCCCGCTATTGTGTTCTCAGAACTAATCCTGAAAGTCCTTTTTGAAAAGAAAGGAATTTGAAAGAAAAAAAAAACAAAACAAAAAAAAACATGAAATTTGTTTTAACATCAATAAAAAATATGCTAAAGTTCTGATTATTTCAGAATAACTTCACAATCTAATCTACTGATTTTAAATGTTTATTGTAACCAATATGTGTCATGTCATACTTTCTGTTACCCCTCCCTCCAAGCATGACATCATTTGTGGATGGCCACTTTTTCTGCATTCTTCTAGAAATATTTAAAAAAAAATTCCCTTGGAAAAAGAGAGGATCTTCACATATTTACAGGATGAGACAAGTCTCCATACACGATTGACTAATATTTATTTTTAAGATACTATAATGGTACCATATGATGAGTCAGTTAAAGGATGTGTTCCCCATGTCTCCCATTCATACAACAATGCTCTAACCTATTTTGCTTAACACCTGACAGTGTTTGACATAAATCTCCACACCATTTGTATGCAGACATATATGTTGTATCAGGTTTTCTACAGACTGTGAAAGTCGTCAGTGCAAATCGAGGCAATGAATTTGGGTCTTGGAAGTACCAAAAAGTTCAGGGAAAATCCATGTAGTCTAACACGAGTAAAAGTAAAATAAAATATAAGAAATTTATATTGCATTTCTTGGTATCGCATAAAGTAACCAAAATTGTAGATATAGGACTACATTTGAGTATTGCGTCTCAACTGTACAAGGCCCCTGGTACCATATGTGGAACAACCACTTTAATTATTTCCCTAAGTCTATAAAATACTAGTATTGTTATCTGTCGGTTTTTAAGAAATTTGTACATCGATAGCAATGATATAATTGAGGTTGTTGCATGTAGATGTACTTACTGTTCATATTAGTGCCAAAACTGATTCAAATTTAAACAGTAATCTTTGAATGTATTATATTTTAGAAAATTAACAAAAAATAATTAGCAAAGAGTTTTGACATGGAAAAAATTACTGTGTATTGGAGTTCTTCATATCAAGAAATGATTTGAATTTTAAAATTTCAAAATAAATACCAAAAAAGTATAACTAAAGCCCAGTGTAACGCATACAAAGCCAAAATAAAAAAGTGATTTTCTAGTGAAATATTAGGTTATTATTTTATGAACTATTTTTCCTTAAATAATAATTACTAACATTATCACATATATTTATTTCAGACACAGAAAAAAAAAAAGAGCCTTTTAGGGTTAATAATTTTCACATTGCATATTCACATGGCATACTACCACTATGCCAAAGGTAATTGAAATCAACTTCCCTGAAGCCATGGGGCCAGTTTCAGTACAGTAGAAAATGAAGATTGGGTTTCTCAATACTGTCATTAATCACAGCCTTAAAAATTCCATTTGCCAAGAGCTGCTTTCAGTTTCATTAAAATTTACTTTCCGAAAAATATATTTTTTTTCTATGTAGAATTAGATTACTTGTATTACACAGATTCATCTTTTTACAGAGAGAGAACTAAACTGTATTCCATTGTTCTTTTTATAAACACATACTTTTTCAGATAAAACTTTTATTTACAAGGTTTGTCTAAAATGTTTGAATGATACAAAACATTAAAGAAAACAATAGATCAGTCCTGAAAGTCCTTCCATGGATCCGCATACTGGAAAACATGGAAATGCAGAAAATAAATATTTTGTTTATTTTCTGCATTTTCTTTTTTAAACAATTACTGGATTACACTTTTAAAAAATATACAAGGTGGGCAAAAATTCCTTGACGCATTAGTAGTTTTGCCACCACATCCACTAGTATGGCCACCTAAGTCTCCAGATTTAACTCGATTTTTTCTTGTGGGGGATATGTCAAGTCTCCATCAAGTCATTTCAAAGTCTTCACTTTGAAAATGACTGACATTACACAGCTCAAGACATGGATCATTGAAGTCATAGAGAATATTCCACAATCCATGTTGACAAGCAGGAGAAATGAGTTCGAGTATCGCCTAGATGTGACACGATCTACGAAAGGTGCCCATATCAAAATTTTAAGCAAGCATTGGAATCGAAAAAAAAAAAAAAAATCAACATTTAAATGTTTAATGGCATTTGAGTTACTTGATTTTCCACATTTAAGTAAAGATCAACTACAGATTCTCTTCACAGGCCCTTATCAATTTTCACAAGCTCTTATCTTATTTAGCCAAAACCTTGGATCAAAACAATCTTTAGATATAATATATAAAATTAGCACCCAACACAATTAAAGTTGAAGTAAAATCAAAGCATGTAAGCAGTAAAATCTATCACATTTACATTGACTACATTTCTGATTGCACCAATTACAATAGCATTCAGCGTTAATGCTGCAATGGTGCTAATGGTAACTGCACAGAGGGATGTTGCAGCAGCAATTTATTCTTTACCATATGGATGGTATTAATTCAAAATTTTGCTGAAGTATTAACAAAGATATTTGACACACAAAATGTTCTTATGGTAACTATTTACAATAGTGATGATGATTAAGATTTTTTTATAGTTTAATTAATATTGAAAAGCTAATAAAAGTAATAATTAAAAATTGATTTTCTTTTTTTTATTCGTTTACAGTAATTGTTATTCCTCAAATACTGCAAATTCTATGCCATATCGCTCATTTGCTGCAACAACATCATAATTCCAAAATCACAGTTTTTCAGAAAATGCATTTGAAGTTCCATGAAAGTGAAGAAACGTTATTCGCATAAACGATACTTCTGCCAGTTAGTGGATCAGTTTTAATAGCTCAGATGTGATATTCTAATTGTTAAAAGTTCACATCATTGCAGTTGTCCCTATGGTATTATGGTATGGTATTATTTCAAAAATCACGATTTTTAAGTTATGACGTTGCAGCAAATGAGCAATATGTCCTTCAGTGATATTCTCCATATTGAATTTTATTTTTTTTTTCAAAATGTTGCACCAGCATTTTGTAAATGCAATTTTTAAGAGTAATAGGGCATGTCAAGTACAACATATTATTTTGCTGATTGTAAGTCACCAAGAACATTAAAATAATTAATTATAATATTTTTATTTATTATTTAATAATATTTGTAATTATTCGAAAAATCCCCCAAAAATATAAAACACACTCTAAGGTTTCCTAAAACCTTGCTTTGGTTTCATATCTCTAGCTCAATTAGTTTAGGAGATATATATATATCACTTTGAAACAGTGGTGAATCCAGAAATTTTTTTGAGGAGGGCTAAATTTAAAAAAAAAAAGCTTATTTCGCCCTGTTAAATTAAAATGTACTATAAATCAAATTTTAGTTTAAACCAATGTACATGCTTTTGGGAGGGGATAAGTTATAAAATATGATCATTTTAGCTATTTAAAGTTTATAATAAAGCAGAATGTTACCCTTTAGCAATATCTTTTGGGGGTGGGCTGAAGCCCCCTAGCCCCTCCAGTTGATCCGCTACTGAATGTTAGAAATTGTTTGGTACACCATGTAATTTATCAGTGTTTAAATTTGAGCTTGCACACAAAATACCTTTATTGGTTTTAAAGTTTAATCCAAAGTCATCATCCAAATGAAAATTGCATAACAGTAGGTACAGCAATACTATTAAATCATTTGTCACTTCCACTATAGTGTCACTTTCGTTTAAGTGTCCTCTATAATTGCTATTAGTTAGTCAGGGGCATAGCCAGAATTTTTCATGAGGGGGGGGGGTTACGACTACTGCAACTCACATTTATGCATATATGTGTGTGATAAGGGAGTGAAGAATATACATTTTATATGGCAAAAAATTCCTCATGGAGGGGTTATGACCCCCCCCTTGGCTACGCCCCTGGTTACAGTACATTTTTGCCAACATGTTTAAATCCATTTTAAACTATTAGAGAATTCCTCTTTGGGAATCTCTTAGAGAAAGCATGCCATACTTCTTTGAATATTCAGTATGTCTAAAACTTAGCCTTCTTAGGTGTTCCTTGAGACAGGGGGATAAAATGAAATTAGCATGTATGAAGTCCAGAGAGAACATTGTGAACAATCAATAAGTATTATGCTTAGTAAAAAAGTTCTCTTAGATCATAGTGTAGGGATGGGTGTTGTTGAAAAGAACACATTTTTTACTCATTGCTTCTGTTCCATACACTTGCACTAACTTTGGATGGGCTTCTTTCACCATGTTTCCCAGTTGGTAGCAAAATGTAACTGTTGCATTGTTCCATTGCATATTGTGAAGCATGTTGTCTCACATATTCCATTCAAATAGTCATAGCAAACAACTGTATTTTAGTTTAGTGATTTTACTGATATACAGCCCTTGCTGGCATGTTTCTTTTTGCACTTGTGCATAACTGCATCCACTAACAATAATTTTCAGACTTTTCAGACATACTGTATAGATTGTCTGTAATTTTTTAATTGAAAATGTTAAATAAAAATTTCAAAAAGAAAAAGTGCAAACAAAAGCAAGGTTTCTAAAGCAGGGAAGTAGCAAAAAGTTTTTGGAAAACCTGTGCAACCCTGTTGGCTGCAATGTGATAATAGCTATCAGGTATGTTTATGATGTACTATATTTCCTTCCTGTAATATGTGATCATGAAAAATAAAATGGGGGATTTTATATCTCTGTTTCAAAGCATCAGCACTTAGCACTTTATTTCATATGCATTACAAGCACTTAGCACAGTAATTACCATATCAAATTGCTATGAAAAATACCCCCAAAACAGTTTCTGTAAGTGTAAATTTTTATGTGTGGCAGACTCGATTATGTGGAGTTATATAAATAGACCCAGGAATTATGCAGTACTGTACTTAGATACTTTGTATGTATGTTTATTAATAAAATATTTTATTATTATTGTAGTTTTTAAGGTTATTAGTAAATATTGAAGGCAGTTTGCAGGAAAATTAACACAAATGAAGTAAAAAAAAAAAAATGAAAAAAGGTCGGGAACAAGTAGGATGAAAATTGGGAAAATAAAAACTCAAATATCTGTGAAAGAGGTTCAATTTCTAATAATTTTAAAATTGAAGTTTGACATCTTTATATCACAGTTTAAAACTATTAGATACCTGCTTTAACTATAAAGCTAAGAGATCAATTATTTCATATGCATTATAATCAAATTTTGGGTTTCTTCATCAATGTAAATATCCGTAAAGACAATGTGATGTAAATGGAACATCAAAATATTTTTTTACTGTGTATAATGTCAAGTTTATAAGCTATATTATACATAATATACATGAGTTTTAAACTATACATACATGTAATACATAAGGAATAAAATTTAACAATATTCATATACTGATGAACATTTCATGAAATTAAATTATTATATTAATAGCATCATATCTATATGTTGAGCATTTGCTTCTAAAACAGTTGGCCATTTGAAATTAAACACAAGAGAACCTTGAGCTTTCTTGAAAAACTGCAATAATCGCAAAATTAAATCTGCAAATATAATATTTTAGAAACAAGGAAATTAATCTGAAAATCAATAGGTTTTGGTAATTTTTGGCCTTATTTTTTACATTCATAAGTTAAACTGGCATAATATGTGTGTGTCAACTGCTTATAAAGTTGTATTTAAAAGCAGATATTAACTGACACATTCTACTTCGCATCATAGGCAAAACAGTTTCACAGTTTTTCATATTCCACTTCATTAGAATAAAATCACATTATTTATTAGTCTCTACCTATGCAAAAATGGATATTCAACTAGTATATTAATGGATTACGAATGTATTTTTAGGTGATCATTATGAAACTTGTGCTATCTGTCTAGAAGATTTTAAAGATCAAGATAAACTAAGAATATTGCCATGTTCTCATGGTAAGGATGCTGGAAATTTTATTGTTATTTTCAAAACTAATAAATATTTTCAAAATTTGTTAACCAATGATATAATATAATCTGAAAGTTATTCATCAAAAGCCACACATGGTTTTAAAATTTCTGGATTCCAGGAATTCAGGTTGATTATAATGAGAAAAGGCAGATGTAAATGTCTGGGTCCTCAACTTTTTTTTTTTTAAGTAGCTTTTGTGAATTTGATAATTTAAAAGAAAACAAATTTTCCCTTGGAAGAGCTATTTGTATTATGATTGAATTCTGTGTTACGATGTTACATATTATAAATTAAATGCATATAATATATAGATATGCGTGTCAGGCTTTCAGAGTTCATACAAGCCTTTCCCTCATCCATCTCTTTGTGTATGTATATATATATATATATATATATATATATATATATAAAACCCCTTGTCCTATGTTAAAGAAAACATTTACTTTTCAGTAAACTTTCTGTAGACATACTCAATATTTTGTGTTAACTTTCTTGTGATATTCTGAAGCAGAAAAAATTTATTACTTTTTCAAAATTAGGTTATAAATATGTAGCCATGAGCTTTATTGAAAAATGAACTAACGTGATAAAGAATACTGTTAGATAAACAGGGTTGTTAAATGCCCATTTTTTTTTTCCTATCCCAGAAAAACTCAACCCACCGGGTTTTTATTATTATTATTATTATTTAGTTTTATCATGGTTTTTTGGGGCATTATCTGGGACACCCACTGGATTTTGGAGTTTTCATTTATTATTATTATTTAGTTTTATCACATTTTCTTGGCTTTACCTGGGTTTTTTATCGGGAGGGATGTGGGTTCAGAATGTTAGAAAAAAATTTACGTATTACTAAATTCAACGGAAAAAATAAATGATTGCAATAATCAATTAGATGAAAAAATATTTAAATCAATAATAACACAGGCCTGCGAAATTGAAGTTTTTGAAAAATACAAAAGATGTGTTTGCTTATTTTTATATTATTTGGTGTGTTGATTTCGAAAATGACCTCATTTTTTCCCCATCACATCAGGATTTTTTGTTAAATCAGTATCGATATTTTTGAAAAATAATTCTCACGAACAATTTTGCATGTACTATAAAGCAGCACTAGTTTTTATCCATTTAAATCTATGTAAAATGATCTATTCTTGGTGAGGCAAAATGATTTTCCATCATTTCATGTTATTATTTGTTTTTTATTGGTTTAAATGGATGAAAACCACTGTTGCCAGATCGCACAAGTCGACTCTGGTTGAGAGAACAGAAAGTTACCCCGATTTTAATCTTTTAAAATTAAATTATGATACAGCTTCTAGAAAAAGAATCACCAGTATACTATTTTAATCTGTTTTTATTAAAGTATCTTACTGATAATATTAAAAGATATGGACCAAAAGGAGCAAATGTATGTATATCATTATTAAAATTTGAAGCAAATTTTAAACTGAGCAAAGAACAAAACAAATAAAAAAATGTTTCTATTTAAGTACACACTCTTTTTCCTTTGAAACTTATTTTCGACGCTCTTCGTTTATGTTTAATATCAGGCCTATCTCGTGTTAACATCCAACAATAGTCAGCGAGCATATTCTTGTCCCATCTTTCTTGATATTTACGCTCCATATCTTTGATGTCTTGGTGGAACCTCTCACTCTGTTCTTCGCAGACTGATCCTAAATTTTCAGGATAGAAGTCCACATGTGAGTGAAGAAAATGCATTTTGAGACTCATGGAGCAACAAAATGCTTGAAATTTGTCCAGCATATTCATTACAATTGTTTTGTAGTCAGGATGCTTGTAATTACCCAGAAATTTACTAACGGTATCTTTGAAGGCAACCCAAGCTTCTTTTTCTTTTGTTGACATGCTAGTCTCAAATTTTTTATCCTTCATAAGTTTGCGGATATCTGGACCAACAAAAATTCCCTCCTTCAACTTGCCTTCGGATAAATATGGAAACTTTTTGCACAGGTATTTGAAACATTCGCCATCTATTAGAATTGCTTTAACAAACTGCTTCATTACACCTAACTTAATATGGAGAGGGGGTAACAATACTTTTCTGGATCAACTAGGCTGTTTCTAATAACATTCTTCATGCCCTGGTTCAAGTATTTGTCTTTTTGGCCATTCTAAAAATTCCCTCCTTCAACTTGCCTTCGGATAAATATGGAAACTTTTTGCACAGGTATTTGAAACATTCGCCATCTATTAGAATTGCTTTAACAAACTGCTTCATTACACCTAACTTAATATGGAGAGGGGGTAACAATACTTTTCTGGATCAACTAGGCTGTTTCTAATAACATTCTTCATGCCCTGGTTCAAGTATTTGTCTTTTTGGCCATTCTTTCTTGACCCAGTGTTGACTCTTATCACGGCTGTCCCACTCGCAAATAAAACATAGGTACTTTGTATAATCGCCTTGTTGACCAAGTAGCATGGAGATAACTTCCAAATCCCCGCAAATGGTCTAACCATAATAAAAACACATAAAACATTATTTAATACGGCGGATTAATTAGTTAAATTTTTTTATTTGGGAATACCTTATTCCCCCGTACACGATATATATTTCGGTTACACACATAACCATCTTCAGTCGTTTCTGGATCTCTCACTAATGGCGGCTTCTTTTTATATCTTCTTCGTTCTTCTTCTTGAAAGTTCGATGCATGACTCTCACGAATGTAGGCATATATACTATTTTTAAAGTTGGCTATTTTTTTTAATATTTTTAAAATCTCACGAATGTAGGCATATATACTATTTTTAAAGTTGGCTATTTTTTTAATATTTTTAAAATCTCACGAATGTAGGCATATATACTATTTTTAAAGTTGGCTAGTTGGCTAAAGTTTTAAAAATATTAAAAAAATAGCCAACTTTAAAAATAGTATATATGCCTACATTCGTGAGAGCTTAGAAATATTGACGACAGAGGGCAGCATCAACGATACGCTTCATACAATCGACCAATCATGGGATGACGTCATGCATCGAACTTTCAAGAAGAAGAACGAAGAAGATATAAAAAGAAGCCGCCATTAGTGAGAGATCCAGAAACGACTGAAGATGGTTATGTGTGTAACCGAAATATATATCGTGTACGGGGGAATAAGGTATTCCCAAATAAAAAAAAATTTAACTGGTCTAACCATGATCGGCATATTTTATTTGGGTGAGGACGAGAGACAGGTTTTCGTAGCATTCTTTTAAATGCACTGAGTGTCCAACTGATACAGATGCATACTGGTTTCCACGATGAAGGACAGCTTTAAGGCTCCTTTTCGAAGGATCTATAAACAACCTTCATTCATCTTTATTGTAAGTGATATTAAATTTGGTCATCAATCCAGGAACATCAGAACAATACACCAGATTTTCTTCTTACTCAAAGTATTTAACAAATTCTTTTTCTCTATTCCTGTACCAATAAAAAGAGGTTCCCTTGGCCAATAAGTTTTTTCTTTTAATCTGGAGCCCAACAATTCAGCGGCCTCTTTTGAAAGACACAGATCTCGAGTGAGATCATTAAGTTCAACCTGAGAAAAAAGCTGAGGGGAATCACCTCCAGAGGGCTTATATTCAGTAACTTCTAGGTGTTCTGGATCTGAAGAGATGACTGGCAATTTAGTCGGAGGCAAAGGCACTGGTACACCGGGTCCATGAGGAACGGGGCGAATGGTCGATGGAATGTTATCAGGATAGGAAATTAGCTTGTAATTTTTCTGGTTAAATCCACAAACATGGCAGGAACAAAAGTAGCAATCATCATAGTGATTTTTTGGTTCCCTCCATGTCATAAAAATTCCAAAGCATAAAGCAGACTTCTTCCCTTTCAACCAGTTTCGTAGATCATTGAGACACTTCACACAAACTTTATGAGGAGCCCACGATTTGTCCTGGTATCAGAGTTTCATGCCAAAATACGCAAGATAAAGTTGTCTAACATAATCTGTAATGCTCCTCATACGGTTTTTGATAACATTATATTCACCGCATATATAACAAGTCATCTGGCAAATTTTCACAACGTCTCGAACTCGAAGTCATGCTTCACAGAGAAAAGCAAATGTTAAAATTATTTCTGTGATGTCCACTTGTCACTATGTCAGAATGCGTGATACTATATAAGACTACACTCCCAAGAAGTCAGCGAACCAACAGGAAGATCTGAGATAAGGATTTGTGCGACGCTATTGGTTATAGAGGTACCACGACGTGCAGGGAGGGATGGCAAAGATGGGGAGGGGGGGGGGAATCACATAGGGTTATTCTTTAGGTTTCAGTTTCATCATGGTAGAATGATGGTCAATCACAAATAAATAAAATGGCCCAAAATAAATCTATGGTCATGCAGGGAGCGAAGAAATTCAACCCGAAACATTTTTATGGTAAATATTGATAAAAATCCAAATAAAATCGAATTTTAAAAAAAAAACGTGACCTGATAGAAAATTTTTATTACTATTTTTGAAATCAGCATCAAAAAATATAATAAGTTCAGCTTTCAGTTCCCTTGTATTTTTTTCATCGCAGGCCTGTGTAATTAATTACAGTAATCAGTTATTGATGAAAAAAATATATAAACCAATAATAATCAAAATCATGGTTTGCTTTTAGATAAATTAATTAATAACAATGAAATTAAAATACTATACTAGTGTTGAATTAAAACTTTTAAACCAAAGTTTTGTTATAGATAAAAAGAAATCCTTATCCATTTTAATTCAAATGATAGTCATAAAAATTTTTTCTAGAAAAAGTTATTCTGAAATTTTTTTTTCTTAGGACCGGAAGGGGTGGGGTTGTTTATAAACTTTACAAGTAGTGTACTGATACTAAGAATTGTATTAGGTATGTAATTTAAAGTCGAATTTTTGAAAGTTTTTTTTTTTTTCAAGTGGGTTTTTCAAAAAAAAAAAAAGCCCTCCCAAGTTTTCTTTGGTCAGGCAAAATCATAACAACCATGAAGATAAGATATCTATTTGCATTGTTTTAAGACAATGTATGTAAAATATTTACTGTATTAGCCCGAATATAACACAATGCCAAAATTTTTCACTACAATATTTAGAAAAATCCTATATTTAGGCCTCGAATTCAACTCGAGTCAGTATTTTAATAGGAAACGATCAGTCAAAAAATATTGCATTATATACGGCTCATACGGTAAGCAATCTAAAGAATAATTTCACTTATTTCTTAAAAGTGATATATCGTGGATTTATTGATTTAGGAAGACTACAAATTGCTTAACAAGTCAAAAATCTATTTTATTATTATTTTAAAGTAGCAGTTCTGTCATATTAGGTAATTGATAATTATGTATACTCACAACTTTTAAACTTGTTACAAGCTCCTACTTCTAAATGAATGAAAATGAAAACTTTCATGCCTCATTTAGCATAAGTAAGCTGTATTCAACAAATAACTGGAAGGAAAAGTTTTAAGCGCAAAACAGATTTAAAACAAGGCCCCATTAAAGCTCTGAAGAACGGACAAAACACACAAACACAAGTAATTAATGGATAAAGAAAGTACTGCTGATGACAGACAGCCAAACTACACACCACCCAAGGACAGATTAAAGAAGAGGAGCTATGGGGATGACCACCCTTCCTAAGAAAAAAGAAATGTATTTAAAAGATCCTGTTTTACTTCCATAAAATGGATATGTATGTGAATCTTCCAAGCTAACCTCCCTACCCACAAAATTGCATTAATCTGTTGCTGACCCACCTTCCTCACTCTCACACACACTCACACTACAGCTTATTTATAATGATACATTGCACAGTGCTCCTTCTGTTAAAAAAAAAAAAAAACAAACAAACAAAAAAAAAAACTGACAGAGTAAACCTACAGTTTGCTTGTACAGTAAAGTAGGTCTTTCAGAAATTTCCTTGCAATGACATTTTGTTATAATGTTGGTTCCTATGAGTTTTTGTATTGAGATATCATACAGTGCGTGCTGTTTATAACCCTCCCTTGCTAAGAATGATCTTTAAGTCCTGGTTACTTCGCTCTTGATTATTTAAAAATTTGGTTCATTAAAAGAAAATTTCTACTTTGAGGCATGTTATGCAGATATTCAATCAGTGAGGTTTCTTTATTAGTATGTTAAAAAGTACACTATATTAAGCATAGAAGTAATATGTTGGACAAAGTTATTGTTCCCTTTTCATGTTCCCCTGTTTTAAAAACTTTTTTCTCTTAAGAAAATAGTTTTAAAAAAATTAAAAAAAAACTTCATTGCGTAGGACAGGCTCTAATATGAATTACAATGATATAAAAGATTTTAAAGTAAAAGTTGAAACAAAGAGTATTTTGAGAAAGAAAGAAATATTTATGAAAGCAAAAAAGATTGTAACTTGATCATACTTTTTCTCTCTTAACGTCAGTAAGTGGGCAGTGTAAATTGAAAAAATGTTCAAAATAAGGTCGAAAATAAGACTCTATTAAGAAAAAATTCCTCTCATTAATTTACAAAAAGTTAAATTTTTTAAATATGTATACGGCCCCCATACAAAAATACTGCCAATTAGTAAAATGTGCCCCATACACTAAAGAGGTGTACCAAATTTGAGCCTTTCATCATATAACCTTGCAGATATATCATTAAAAAAAGATGATCGGGGACTATACATCATTTTGAATGTTAAAGTTTATTGCTAGAGTGAAAAAAAAAAATTCTTTTGTAATTTCTATACGACCCTTGAAATGTGATCATTCGATGTGATTTTCTCCCTTCGAGAGCCATGGAAAGTGGTTTAAGTCAGCATTATATTTTTTATATGTTTGACACTTTTAAAGATATAATTCTCAAATTTGTATGCCACCTCATGAGAGTATGCAACACATATTACTAATCGAGAATTGTTTTGTACAGTGGTCGTATAGAAATTTAAAAAGTGTAAGTTTTTGAAAATTAAAAAGGGGAATTTTTTCTTAATAGTCATTTCTGACCTTATTTTGAACATTTTTTCAATCTACTCTGCTCACTTATCTCTAATAGATAAAGAATAAAAGCCCATTATCACCTTTTTGAGACACCCTGTATAATGAAAGTTACTATATTAAATTTCAACTAAGTTTTCTTTTATCGTTTTTGGAAACATACTATTTATCTGTGTTTAGTTTTTGTTTGTTTCACAAGTTATTTCTTGTTGATTTCCAAACTTCACATTATTTCCTTATTCCTCTAGTATTCACTCATTCCTGGTATTAATATTTTCAGATCTTCCATGATTGAAAATATTTTCTTCAATAATGCATAAAATTAAGTACTTTCCCAACCAAGAAACTATACCCAATGAAATTTGAAAATAAACCGGTCCTTTATAAAGAGTGGGAAAAAGGCTCGAATCAACATAATCCTTTCTATAACAAAATTTCACCGTTCCCTTGAATTTTGCTAAAATGGGATTCAACTGTACATATACAGTCAACTCCGGAGATAAGCAACCTAGATATAGTGAATGCATTTCCGTAGTCCTGATTCAGATATGTTAGAAATGTACATAGCCTTTTTCGGTTTTAGTAAACCGTGACTTTGGTTATAGGGAACTTAAAGTCTGGATGGCAGAAGGGATATTCAATTCCTACGAAGAGTGTCTCTATTGTGTTAGAGTAGAGAGAAAGAGATTATCAAGCACCCGTTCCAAAATAAGATGAATTGCCAGTGTTTAGGCTACTTATCTAAACAAAGGGGAGGGGGGTGTCATATTTTTTTTCTCTGTAATGCATTCTAATGTTTGCTGTAAAGCATTCACTAAGAAATGCAGGTTACTTTTGAAAGTGAACCTAAAATGAAAAATTCCCTCTTCACCTTGAACGATTTCATTTTCCATTTCTGACCCAATACCACAGGTTAAAAGCAACAGTACCTTTTGCCAACTGAATGGAAGGTACATTATTTCCTAAATGGGATTAATTATACAGGGTGTCTATAAATGATGGACCCGATTTTAAAAAATCATATTTTCAAAAGTTCTCGACGGAATAAAATAATTAATGCGTAAAAATAACGAGAAAAGCTCGAAGTTTTTTTTATTACTAACAGATAGTATTTTTTACCTTATAAATGTTCAATATGTGACCCTTTTGTCACACGGCATACGTCCAATCGATAATCTAGTTCATTCCACACATTTTGTAACATGTTTCTGGTAATGGTTTGTAATGCTGCAGAAATGCGTTGTTTCAATTCTGGGAGTGTGTTCGGCATTGGCTGTACGAAAACACGGTCTTTGACGTAACCCCATAGAAAGAAATCGCATGGGGTTAGGTCAGGAGATCTTGGTGGCCATGTTAATAACGTTAAATCATCGTCACACGCACGGCCTATCCATCTTTGTGGAAGCACATTGTTTAAGTAACTACGAACCGTCAAAGACCAATGAGGAGGTGCTCCATCTTGTTGGAAGATAAAATCTGGACTGTCCTCAAGCAGTTGTGGAAATAACCAAATTTCCAGCATGTCGAGATAATTGTCACCTGTGACAGTTTTTTCACCGAAGAAAAAAGGCCCATAAATTTTTTCACACGACATTGCACAGAAAACGTTTACTTTGGGTGAATCTCTCATAAACTGTTGAAATTGATGAGGATTTTCACTTCCCCACACTCTGACATTGTGACGATTAACATGTCCTGATAAATGGAATGTCGATTCATCTGAAAATACCAATTTTTTGCCAAAATTAGGATTTTGTAATTCCATTAGCATGCGTTCACAAAAGTCTAATCGACGCACTTTATCATTCTCTGTTATTTGTTGCAGCAACTGTAAACGATACGGTTTAAACTGTAATTTTGTACGCAAAACTTTCCATACCGTTTGATGTGGCATTCCTAATTCTAGGCCGGCAACTCTCGTCGACTTCCGCGGGCTGCGAACAAAACTCTCCCTCACCTTCTCCACTGCGTCGTTCGAAAGGCTTGGCCGGCCGCTGCTTTTCTTTTTGCACAAGCAACCTGTTTCTTTAAACTGCTTATACCATCGCAAAATGCTTTTCTTAGTTGGTGATTCTTTACCGTATTGAATTCTAAAAGCACGTTGGACAGTAGTAGTCGAAAAAACCCTTGCGTACTCCAACACACAAAAACTCTTCTCACTCGCTGTCGCCATTTTGGGCTTCTTACTGTCAGCGATCGTAAATGTGCTGCCATCTGTTAGTAATAAAAAAAACTTCGAGCTTTTCTCGTTATTTTTACGCATTAATTATTTTATTCCGTCGAGAACTTTTGAAAATATGATTTTTTAAAATCGGGTCCATCATTTATAGACACCCTGTATATTTGCTTTACTGAAAAAAATATTTCTATAACCATAAATACAGTCAATTATGTTTGATTTACTTGATAAACATTCAGTATTTGTATAAAATACTATTTTCTAGTTTTGTATTATGTTTTATTGTGCAATACAAGAAAACATCGGTTTTAGTGAACTTCAGATACAGTGAATGAAATTTGCCCTTATCCAAGGTTCACTGTAAAACAGTTGACTATATTTATATGGATATATAGTCCATAAAGTGCATTCAAAACATAAAATAAATTGCAATTTTTTTTTTCAATTTTTACTGAGTCATAGCAGAGATGACTGAGCAAAACATATAATTTTATTTAGACATTCCGAGCCAAAAAGCAATTTTAGCTGAGGCAAACCGAGTTGAAATGGCATTCCCACTGCAACACACTTGAATTATTCATTTTTCTTAAAAAGTAAAGGAAAATGGAAACTTTTAAAGAAAAGTTAGGGAAAAGTACATAGATAAGTTCAATATTATCCCATAAAAATGCCTCTGTCAAAAGTAGATATTCCATAAATAAGAAATTTTTTGTTAGAAAATATGTAGGACAATACTACAGTTGCTTTGAGAATAGTGCATGATGCAGTTCATGTTGCTGGAAGTCTATTAAATAAAATGGTTAACAAGAAGATGCTGTTACTTTTTCATTCCGTTTGGTGAGTGGTAGGAGTTTTGTCTGATATTAAAATAGTTTCCTTCCCATTTTTAAGAAATTGAATTTTAGAATCATTGATATGGAAATGTGTTAAAGTGGTGTTTAAATTTTTTTTTCTTGACTTGTTTAAAAACATTTTCATTAGGTTTTCATAAAATGGCTTAGCATTTATATTTTATTATGAGTTTTACTACTTCTCTCCATTATTAATCACCATTACTATGGAAAATTTGGGCTGTGGGTATAAAAAGTTAACTACCCTTGCTTTAGGCTAAATGCATGTCTGATTTGCAAAGAAACACAGTTTGAGAAAGAGAAAAAAGCTAGACCTCCAGAAAGAATATAAATGCTATAAAATTAGCTCAGTTGTTGAATTAATTTAAGGTTTGTTAGAAAAAGACAAATTTGCAGAAGCATTAGTGCATCATGTTACACCCCAAACATCTGTTATAGAATGAAGAGCCAAAACGTTATTACTACCTATTTAATAATGCATTGGCCCATCTTTAGGCTGCAAAACAGACACTATTTGCTTTAGCATGGATGCTACAAGTTCTTGGCAAATAGCCAGAGACTGGTTGTACTAGATGTCCAAGCAGTGATCATGCAAAATATGAGATATTATTAATGCACGGTGGTATTTGAGCTCTGAGCTGCCGTTCCATGACATCCCAAATGTGCTTTATTGGATTAAAATCCAGTGAGTTAGATGGCCCGGACATTAATGGAATTCATCATGTTATTCAAATCATTTCATCCTAATTCAAGCCCTGTGACATGAAACATTCCATATCCAGTTTGGAAAGCAGATGGTAAAGCACAACTGATCTGCAATTGTGTTTTGGTAGTTTGAAGCTTTGATGGTCTATTCTACCACAACCAAGGGTCCCAAGCACATTCACAAAATGACACCCAAAACATAGTGTCACAACCATCTGACTCTGTATGACCTGTTGTATATTGGGTGAGAAACTGTTTGTATTGGAAATGGTTCACCTATCAGTGTGATAAATGACAAGTAATAATTCATTTGACCAGGAACTTGCTCCTACTGATCCACGGCTCAGTTATGATGTTGCCAGGCCCAGTGCAGGCATAGTTCGCAATGCTGCTTGGTCAACAGAGGCATGCAACCTGAACATCTGCTGCGCAGTCCCATATCCAACAGTGTCCACTGAACTATGTGCTTCGAAACAATTCTACAAAGTTCATACTCATTTTTGAAAAAGAAATTTCAGGAGTATTTAAGGACCCCCCCCCCCCTCAAAAAAAATTTTTTTTTTACTACTAATGCAATCTTAGGTTAGCAGGAGACTGTACATAACTATCATTGAGCAAGCATTACAAATATGTTTAAAAATTTTTTTAATCCAAACTTAAAAAAATATAGTTTTTTTAAGGCATGTCCCAAAAAAATCTTGAAAGACAAAAATTAAAATTCACACCATTTTTATTCTGTTATTACAGAGTTTTCCCTAAGTAACAA
Source organism: Cheiracanthium punctorium (assembly GCA_038373885.1). Taxonomy (NCBI): domain Eukaryota; kingdom Metazoa; phylum Arthropoda; class Arachnida; order Araneae; family Cheiracanthiidae; genus Cheiracanthium; species Cheiracanthium punctorium. The sequence goes on along the minus strand of JAWZYV010012667.1, from coordinate 6,031 downwards.
ACTCTAAATTAGTTAAAAAAATATAATTTTTTCTTCCATCACCAGGTCATGGTCACTGATATCTGGAAGGTTGCAGAAGCTGTGCACTTCATTAATCATGATTGTTACTGTAAATGCAAAATTAAGGAGTTTCTAAGGAGTCCCACATAAATTTAAGGACCCTAAATTTTGTAAAAGAAGTTAAAGGATTTTTTAAGGAGTGTATGAACCCTGTAATATGTTTTCCCATATCAGATTAATGAGAGAAATTTGATTTTTAATTAGTATGCTCACTGTTATCATATTGTTTGAAAGAAAACAATTAAAAATCAATAAAGAACATGTAATGGCTCATAAATTTAAATTTTAGAATAAATTTGAACCTTTTATGATTACATTAGCTTAGGTATAATATCAACTATGAAAATAAGTTAACAGTTTTAAACTGATTTGTCGCCGAATAATGCTAAAGAATGAACAAGATGAGTTTCTACTTGCGCTAAGTAAAACTAGCCTTTCTTTACAAATTAAATAGATTGAAATTAAAATGTTTTTCCACATGTGATTAATGTGAGAAATTAGATTTTTAATTTGTATGTTTACTGCTATCGTATTGTTTCAAATAAACATCATGTTTTGAATAGAAACATGATTTAATTTATAAAATACATGTAAGGGCTCTTAAATTTAAATTTTAGAATAAATTTGTACATTTTATGACTACATTAGCTTAGCAATTAGTTAAAAACAATAAAAGCCTAAAATTTCCGTAAAAAGGTTAAAACACCCACCATCAGCGCTTTCGACAGCTTAGCCCGCTGTCATCATCAGAACTGAGTTGCTTGGCTCGTTCACCACCTCTTCTTCACCATGGCTTGCCACGATTGCTCGATCTGCGCATGCGCCATGTCGTTGACAGCTCCCTCTTGTGTCATTATTTCCAACGCTTCCCGTCTTAAGCCATAATTGCGATTATTGCAATTAGCTATTTTCTTGACATTTACGAAATTTATATTTTCTTTTAAGGCTAGGCGGGATAGAGTGGTACTTTGTCTATTGTATTTTATGTCGTTTATGTGTTCTTTAATTCTATCTTTAATTTTTCTTTTTGTAACCCCAATGTAGTATCCGGGAAGGTTGGAATCTCTATATGTGAAATTTATTTTATAAATACCTGCGGTTTCTAGAGGGTTAATCTTGTCTTTATCTGACCTGATTCTTTTAAATATATTGCTATTGGGTTTAATTGGGATACGGAGGTTCGTTTTACGTGCTCTGTTGGATATTTTTACAGCGAGACTGCAACAGTAGGGAATCGGATGAGTAAATGTGGATTTTTCTTTTTGTGCGTCGTTGATGATGTTAAGTTTCTTTCTTCTATTTCTGATTAGGCGGGGGATGATATTGCTAGGATAATTAGCTTCGCGCGCAAGTTGCTTATGAATTGTATTTCTTCCTTTAGTAATTGTTGATTGGAGCATATTTCCAGGGCTCTATTGACGTGTGAACGTAAGATTGATATTTTGTAGTTATATGTAGTTTTTGAGGAGTAATTGACTATTTTATTGTTATTGGTAGGTTTATGATAAACGGTAGTTTCTATATTGTCTGGGGTGGTTCTAATTACATTAACATCAAGGAAATTTAGGCTATTATTCTGTTCAAGTTCTATAGTAAATTGTATATTTTCATCAAGGAGTTAAGTTCGTCGAGGATATTATTTATGCTATTGTTATTTAGTATTGCAAAAACATCATCAACGTAATGAAACCAGTATTTAATATGGGGGTGGAGGTTTGTATTGATTAAAGTTTCAAGGTTTCGCATTTTCCACTCTGCTATTATAGCAGATATCGGGGAGCCCATAGGGACACCTTTATTCTGTTTGTAAAATTTATCTGGTATAATAGCAGACTGGAAAAGTCGAAACCTTGAAACTTTAATAGCAATATATTTAAAAGAATCCGGTCAGATAAAGACAAGATTAACCCTCTAGAAACCACAGGTATTTATAAAATAAATTTCACATATAGAGATTCCAACCTTCCCGGATACTACATTGGGGTTACAAAAAGAAAAATTAAAGATAGAATTAAAGAACACATTAACGACATAAAATACAATAGACAAAGTACCGCTCTATCCCGCCTAGCCTTAAAAGAAAATATAAATATAGATTTCGTAAATGTCAAGAAAATAGCTAATTACAATAATCACAATTATGGCTTAAGACGGGAAGCGTTGGAAATAATGACACAACAGGGAGCTGTCAATGACATGGCGCATGTGCAGATCGAGCAATCGTGGCAAGCCATGGTGAAGAAGAGGCGGTGAACGAGCCAAGCAACTCAGTTCTGATGATGACAACGGGCTAAGCTGTCAAAAGCGCTAATGGTGCGTGTTTTAACCTTTTTATGGAAATTTTAGGCTTTTATTGTTTTTAACTAATTACTAAGGTATTTCAGTGTTCAATTTTTAACTAAGTACATTAGCTTAGTTAGAGTGTCAGCCATCAAAATAAGTAAGTAAATCAGTTATAAAATAACTGGTAAATGAACAATGCTAAAGAATGAATGGGGATGCATTCTTTGGCATTTTTACCTGCACTAAGCAAAACTTAACCTTCTTTAAACATTAAACGTCTTTAGATGGGCATTAATGTTTTTTTTATGTCTGATTAATAGGAGAAATTTGATTTTTAATTTATATGCTTACTACTATTGTATTGTTTGAAATAAATATCTTTTGAAAGGAAACGAGATTTAAAAATGAATAAAATACATGTAATGGCTCATAAATTTAAATTTAAAAATAAATTTGTACATTTTATGATTCTGTTAGCTTAGTTGGAGTTGCTGCTATGAAAATCAGTTTAAAAAAAACTGTTTTAAAAAAATTGGTTCATCAATAATGCTAATGAATGAACAGGGTGCATTTTTGTCGTTTTTAAAGGTGCTAAGTAAAAACTACCCTTCTCTACAAATTATATCTATTTAGATAAACATTAATACCTTTTTGGATAGCTGATTAATGAGACAAATATTATTTTTATTTCGTACGCTTGCCACAACAGTATTTTTGGAGATAAAGAATATATTTTATAAGGAAACGTGAATTTAAAATGTAAAAAATACATGTTAAGGCTAATAAATTTAAATTTTAAAATAGTTTGGTACCTTGTATGATTATGTTAGCTTGGATAAAGTATCTGCAATGAATATAACAAAAAAAAGTTATAAATTATTTGGTGGACCAGTCATGTTAAAGAATGAATGGGGTGCATTCTTTGGCGGTTCTGTCTCCACTACGTAATACTAGCAATTCTTTAAAAATGAAATGTCTGTAGATGGAAATTAATGTTTTTCGATGTCTGATTAATGAGAGAAATTTGATTTTTAATTTGAACGTTCACTCCTAGGGCACAGTTTGAAATAAATCGCATCTCCTGTAAGGAAACGTGAATTAAAAATTTAAAAAATACATGTAACGACTCATAAATTTAAATTTTAAAATAAATTTGTACATTTTATGATTACATTAGCTTAGTTAGAGTATCAGCTATCAAAATAACTTACAAAAACAGTTATAAATTGATTGGTTGTCAAATAATGTTAAAAAATGAATGAGATTCATTCTTCAACATTTCTACCTGTGCAAAGTAAAATTAGCTCTTGTTTACAAATTAAATGTCTTTAGATAGATATTAATGTGTTCCATATTCAATTAATGAGAGAAATTTGATTTTTAATTTGTATGCTCACTACTATCATGTTGTTTGAAATAAATATCATTTTTTGAAAGAAAATGTAATTAAAAATCAATGAAGAACATGTAATGACTAATAAATTTAAATTTTAGAATAGTTTTGTACTTTTTATGATTGTTAGCTTAGATAAAGTGCAACGAAAATAACAACAACAACAAAAAAATAGTTATAAATTCCTTGGTGGACCAATCATGCTAAAGAATGAACGGGGTTCCATTCTTTCGCAGTTCTACCTCCACTATGTAAAACTTGCAATTCTTTAATAACTAAATGTCTTTAGATGGAAATTAATGTTTTCGGATATCTGATTAATGGGAGAAATTTGATTTTTAATTTTTATGCTTACTGCTATCGTATTGTTTCAAATAAATATAATCTTTTGAAAGGAAATGTGAATTAAAAATCAGTAAAGAACATGTAATGGCTCAAAAATTTAAATTAAAAATAAATTTGCACATTTCATGATTACATTACTTCTGCCAGAGATTTTTTTATCAAAATAAGTTACAAAATCTGTTATAAATTAATTGGTTGATGAACAATGGTAAAGAATGAATGGGATTGGATCCTTTGGAAGAATAATAAAAATAAAAAATAATACAAGAGAATGATTAAAAAAAAGAAAATTGAGTGTTTTTCTCTGCTTCCCACCTTTTGCGTTTCTGTTATGAGATAACATAGTTGAATCTTTGGAATGTCGAGCCGGAAAGTAGGTCACGACTCACTAGATTTAAATAGCCTTTCTGCTCTTATTTGGGCATTTGTTTTTGTTTCGCGCTACCACTTTAGAATTATTAAGATTTAAATAAACAGAGCCAGCTGACCAAGCTGTTTTTTTTTCTCTCCCCATCCTTTCTTCTATACTAGCTACCGTAGCTATAAAATATAGTGTTTTTGTTATGTATCTGTCGTAATTTGAGACATATATCCGGGGGATTTTTGTTATTTTTCTTTTCCTCCACCGTAGTTGATCCTTTTATAATGAGCTTTTACATATAAAATCAGTGAAAGTGAGGTACGTGATGAAAAAATTCCGATTGATAGACTGATTAGTTCATTGAACAATGTCAGCAGCAGGGTTTTATTACGGCACAAGAAATAATGACAGTAACTTTAATTAAAGAAAAGGTGTTAAAAGAAAAAGCTAAATCAATGCGGCAAACAAAAATTACAGAGATATTTAGAAAAAAATAATGTTGCGAAATAAATATTGTGCGATTTATGAGATTGTTTGTTTCTTGCGTAAAAGGAGATCGAAAAAAAGCTTTAAAGCGAGTGCAGAGGATAAGTCTGGTTTTCTCACTGAAAATTGAAAAAAAAGCCCCGGAATGTCTGAAATCCAGAATTGCCGCCATTCCAATAATTCCGGATTTGAGACTTTGTTCTGTATTTTGTAAATTGGAAAAATTAAAAGGAAAAAGGACCCAAAATCCAGAAAACCTTTAGTCCCGAACATTCTAGATAATCGGTCCTATACTGTATAACCATCATTCAAAGATAAAATTCCATTGATGTTTATAAATTTTATTTCGTTTTGATTTGGACAAAATGATGCTATCATTTTGATGGTTTGCTGCAAAAAGTCTGGGAAATTTTTGAGTTTTAGGCTGGGAAAGTCAAAGAAATTCAGTATAAAAATTAAGTGACAACCCATTCCTGCTTGTTCTTCCTCTGAAATGTGCAATTGTATGCATATACCATCCAGTACACTGAAAAGTCTCGCAGTGTTAACAATTGTCCTATCTACACAAATCTGTTTCAAAGCCTTAGTATACTTGACTTAATTGAAAAGCAAACTAATTTTATTATAATGATTTAGTTAAATGCTAGTTACAAATAAATATTCTATTTCCAATGTTCTTCTAATCTAAATTTTTGCTGTTAGGTTATCATATGAAATGTATTGATCCTTGGTTAACTAACAGCAGACGCATTTGTCCAGTATGCAAGCGAAAAGTTCTTTTGCATGGAGAAACTGAACATACTTCAAGTCATAATTTTGGAGAAAGGGCAGAAACTACCCCTCTTTTGCAAGCAGGAGCATCTAATGCCCATGGTACTTTTCCCTGCTTCAATGCTACTACACCTGTAAATACAAATCAACAGAATGTATTTATGGATCAAAGGGTAGCAGGCAATGTGCATTCCATGCCATCAGGGGGAACTATGCCACCTGAAAGGCACTTTGATGGACAGTATGTTCTTAACTTTTTACAATTGTGAATATTCATGATTAATTAAAGTAGTTTTTAATGTTGTAATATACAGAATATCTTGTTGCTTTGT